>WITN01002043.1:0-10006 GCA_015025155.1 Lactarius quietus
TCAACGTGACAATGCCAAACATAGCTTAAATCCAAGTGTGTAAAGGGATGTTGGTGAAAAGTGTGAACCAGTCCAAGTGGAGATGCGATGGAATGGAGATCTCATATGTGTTTAAGGCAGCAAGGAAGACAAAAGTAGTTGCCTTCAATGCAGTCTGAACACTTGACATGCATAGGAGCACTGCAAATTGAACACTTGGGAGCTTTGGTCAGTCCCTCCATCTCTAGCAACAGGTGGAGATAGCGGGTGCAATGTTCAAGCCATTGGTCCATTGGTGTCTTCACATAATAAGTACCATGATCATGTATATGATGGCAATGCAAGACTTACATTTCCTTGAGTATTCCCTGTATCTATGTCAAAGGCTTCAATGTCATCTTCAAGAGATTCAATTAAAAATGGAGAGGATGGGACTGTTCAATCCATGTGAAGGGTGCCAGATGGCTTTGATGTAACCTTGTCTTCATGGGTTGCCTCTTTCCCTCTAGTGCCAGACGACTGACCGATGACTTTAGCTTGAAAGATGGAAGGGAGGTTGGGAGTGGAGCTACAGCCTCAGTGGTGCAGACAGAGTGCTTTGACTTTTTGGCTGTGCTCCACCTTAACAGTGTTTCCCATTGGGATAGAGAAACTCAGTCTTAGAAGCCATATTTGAGGATGGATGTATGAAGGAGATGTGATGTGTGTGGGATGAACACATTCCAGAAGTGCAGCTGCACTATTTATATAAGAATAGATATTGTACCATGCCTGAAATGAGACAGCCTTGTACTATAGTATCCAATGGCATGGACTGTAGTAAGAACAATAGAGACAAGGAGACAATGGAAATTGTTACGTGCGAGCTGCACGTGAGCCTGACTTAGGCAACATAGGGGTGAACGCGATGACTTAGCAAATCCTCAAGCGTGTAGGCTGAGTAATCGTCTCAACGCTCGAAGGCGGAGCTCGGGTGTTTCACTAGATACAAGTGCAGTTGTATCTAGACTTGCTTGTTCTTGACTCCAACGATCCGACAAAGAGAGAGAATGAGATGAGACCTGTTCGATTCAAGAAGAGGAGAGGAATACAAGAAATCCAAGCTGCTGACCACAACAGTCGACAGCTTCCTTATATGCAACTACAGGCGTCCACTCTCATCAGTGATGACGCATAATACTAATACTACTACTAATCGTATGTCAGCCGCTCACAAGAGCATCAGTCATTGTATCGTACATGAGTAAGTCCCTTCGTCTGATAGGTAAGCTTCAGGAGTGACTTGTCATCCTGCTTACTATTGTCCAACCGTTACAGAAATGTAAAGAGAGAGAACAAGACATTGAAGACATGCTTAATGTGGACGCATGATATAAGGGATTGCTCATGAAGAAGTGCATAATACAAGGAGCAGACAATGGACCATAGGGAGTACAATGAAGGCATGTGAACAACAGACATGCAAAACAAGAGAACAAGACATACAAAAGACTTGGGTAATTGTATACCAAGAGAGACATACTATGTTACTGAAAGGAGTTGAAAGGGTGCATGCAACACTGACTCATCATGAGTCAAAGCATGATAAGCATTGACCATGTGTGCACATGGCATATGAACACCTTTCAGCTATATTGAATACCACTGGGATTGGGTGGTCTGCCTGCTTTCATGCACAGATGGGCATACATCATAATGTAGATTAGACTTCACTCAAGTCTCATTGCCATCATTGCTCCCCTCCAAATAGGATGGCATGTGAGATGTGGTAGCTGCCTGATTGTCTGCTAGATTTGCAATCGATGAGATGTCAATCCTTCAGCCTCACAAAGTGATCCATAATGATGGAAACATTTGCCCATGTTATGTCCATTCTTTGTACTTGAGTGCTGATCTCAGTGTTCTATACCAAGTGTCAGATACATCTACATCTGATAACTGGCAGGCTATTCATACCTGATCCTTGCCCATTTGGACCTCATTGGATATAGTCACTTTCTCTTCAGAGTGAGGTTTCATGCTGATTGACTGAATGCCAGAATCTGATCCATACATGTCATCCTCTCAAAGGATTGAGCATCAGATGAGGAGCCATTGCTGGGATCAGAAAGCATGACAGGAGAATGCTGCCCCCTGTGCTGGATGTTCTGATTGACCTGATAAGTGGTTGCACTATCAGTGTGCTGAGCATCCTGGCTAGTAGATGTTTTGGCATGTGAGTGGGATGTGGCTTTGGAATTGAATGTGTGAAGTGGCATAATATGCAGTGTTATGGGTGATGTGAAGCACACATACATGTCTTCACTATGAGTGATTATATAGCAGATGATCATATGATATTAGGGCACACAAGAATAAATGTGCATTTAGACACATCACATACATAGGTCTGACATGTGTGACAAGACCAGACCAAGCATGAATCAGATGACTATAACATGGCCATGTTCCATGTCATGTCACTTTCATGTCCCAGTCCATGTCATGTCATGATCCATGATCCATATTCCATGTTTCAATGTGGATGGATGCATGACATGCTTGTGGAGGAGATGGTCCCATGAACTTGAATGATTTCAGTATACATATCATGTGGCTGATTTTGCTATATCTCACATCATATGGTAATGACAATGTGTATTCATGCACTCATATTGCTAAGCAGTCAAAGCAATTCCTTGGATAGCATGGTTGAGTTCACAGAAATAAAAGAAGCCCATTCATGTTTACAGTTACATGATGACACACTACCCTCCGCTGATTGATGACATCCTCAAACTCACAGTGCTGGCACATTGGCTGCATGGAGCGGGCGACGTTGCCACCTCATGCATGAGTCAGGAGTCAAGCAATGTATTGGAAGTATGACATCAGTCACAGTGATGCAAGAAGCCATGCATATTCAACATTACATGATAATACATCACATCCACCTGATAGACAACATCCTTGAACTCCCAGTCCTTGTGTCTCTCCAGGCAAGGTGGGTGACGCACTGTTTGCCCTCAATGTACTGGCAAGATGTAACCTGTGAATAAAGCAATAATTACAATATAATATATGTGTGTGGTCTGATGATGAGCCAGAGATATACTTGAGGTGATATGGTGATTACAACATATTTCATTCACTCATAAAGGTTAACCAGTCCGACAATGTATTGACAAGCATGATGTAAGTCGAAGCAATACAATAACCCTACTTGTATTGAACATTACACTATGATCCACTACAGCCTGCTGGACGAAGACATCCTTGAACTCCCAGTGCTCGTGCCTCGCCACCTCACCCACAATGTACTGACAAGATGTGAGCTATAATAAAATGCTTAGAATGTCCTACATGCCTGAGCAGTCCAATGCTGAGCCAGAACCAGAAGGAGGGTTGGTATGAGCATCTGAAATGCCCAGAGACGACATAGGGATGCCAGGTGACAATTGGGATTGGTTGCTGGGGGAAGGCGAACAACGAGGGGGGGGTAATTGGATATAACCTGGAAGGGAACTGGGAACTATGCCCTGCCTCTCAGCAATGGCAATTGAGAACAAGGATAATGTAATCCATCTTACCCTCCAGTGAGTTCACGCGTGACACAAGATCTTCACCTACCTCAAGTAATGAGTGATGTACCAATGCCTAGACACATGTAAACTTACCTGGAGTGCCAGACAGACTGCGCAAGGACATGGGGCTGTGGTGCGATGAGCCGCCTTCATCAGACAAGCTTAAGGTGCCCTGAATGTCTTCTGGCAAGGCCACACCTTCACAGATAATGTCAGTAGCTGATATAGTGACTGCCCACAAAGAGAAGGATACTACCTTGGGATGCCATGAGGCGAACAACTGGGCAACCCACAAAGCAGGCAGTGTGCAGTGCTTCCTCCTGCCTGCACAGAATGTGCAGACAAATGTGAGGTGCTTAGGGTTGGTCTGAGCGATGCATTCTGGCCTCTTATTCTTCGGATTTCTGCATGGGCCACATCGGTCCTGGAATGAATAGAAAGATGTATGTCAGTATGTGAAAGATGAAGCATATGACCAAGTACTCACATTTCCAGTTGCAACTGGAGGCCTGACCTCCATCCAATGTTGCTGCACTGGCAGTGGAGGGGATGTGTCATCTACATGTACTTGTGAAAGGGATGCATCGGGTGGGCTGCCCCTCTTGCATGGGTAGTGTCAAAGTCTTCTATGTTGTTGTTGTTGTCTTGAGCAGTTTCAGTATTTGGCACCCCTGTCTGTGGAATAGCATAACACCTTGCACCTCTGAATACATATGGCGCAGCAGGTGTGGCAGATGGAGTGGGTGCAGGAAGTGGAGCAGGTGGAGCAGGTAAAGTGGTCAGAGCGCTGCGTGGGTCACTCGAGCCAAGAGGTGGAAGGGCATGTGCTTCCCTTTGATGAGCAAGTTGGAGCTTGTGGAACAGGCATGGAAGGTGGTGCAGTTGTGGGTGGGGCAGCAGGCGGGCAAGGCAGGGGAAGCAAAGCAGGAGGGTCCATAGGTACTGGGCAATGTTTACAATGAATGAGATGTCTATGTATGAGCATATGAAGAAGGTGCACCATCTTCATCATCCTGGGGGCTGGGAGGCCGACATCCCACCATTTTTTATGGTCTTGTAGGCCCTCCATATAAGGACCCAGATCCAGAGACGATAGGTCTGAGTGCCAGTCCGGCTCACTGGCCCTCTGGTTCTTGCAAAACTCGGAAATGTAGTCAGTAGTGAATATACTCCAATTAGGTGTCCGACTCTCTTCCTCAGCCTTCTTCCATTCCCTACTCATTACCTGTATAATGGGATGGATGTGTGGCTTCTTCAGGTTCTTGTTTCGCTCTGCACAACTTCTTGAAGTTATTGGCAACAGACATCTGGATGTAATACAATGTCAGATGCATATGTGGATATGTAGTAGAAGCATACACACGATCTTCTCCTTGACTTTGTTCATGAGCTATGCCTCCTGTGCATGAGGCAGTGGGTGAGGGGAAAACTTCCTGGTTGCAGCAAAGAGCCTGGCAGCAGTCATCAGGAATTGAACCTCAAGCTGAGTCAACTCCTGAGGAGGTTTCGGCAGAGGCATAGCAGCAATTATATGTTTACTACGAAGCACAGGAAGAGTCTGATGGGCCAGGCGATAAGGGAATGGAGCCTGGTGATTGGTTGCCTATTCTGTCACATGGCCCACCATTTCACCCGATTCTTATCATAAGGAAGTCTAGAGTACTTTGATTGTTCCTCAATCATATGGCCCAACCATCCAAACTTGCAAGAGCTCAGTCACGTCAAGGAGGTGCCAATGCACCTTCCTCTGGATCTGCTGGGCCCACCCAGCCAAGTGGTGACACAGATCAGCCCTCCCCCTTTGACTTTCTCAATTATGTGCTGTCTCCTGTCACAGTGCGCAATCAATACATTGTTCATGTCTTCATATGCTAACTATGAGATCCATATGTCATAGGAACATGATGCCAGACCTCTTTCGGTGCCTGGCTGCCTCCTGCACCCCAATTGATGGGAGACACAGGCATGTTTGACTTTTTAGACCACATCCCCTCATGTTGTTCTTGGCCCTAATCAGGTGCATTGTTATTTGATCCTACAGTGTATGGCATGTATCCTGATATGATTGGGACAGTCAATAATGGGACCCCCACGTTCCATTTCAGCACTGGTCATTTCGTCTGGACTGCCAGTGTCATGTTTGACATCATTCGGACTAGTGGATCATTGGTATGATGTGTTCTCAGAGTTTCGGAATGCTTACTATCAGGTTATGACTACAATAGTAAGCACTTATTAGTCATGGACACTTACACTTTGCCAGTGTTTGGGTTATCCGGTGTTTCAGGTATTATTAGAATGGACAATGACCCATTCCTAGGATAGTGATACTAGGGTTTGATATTCAAGCTGTGCTTTAAAGCCAGTGTGTAACTGTATATATTCTGTTGCTACTAGACCATAGCTTTCCAGCTTGGTCTTCTTGAATCATCACTGCATTTACTCTATACTAGTGACCCAGGTACTAAGTGATCATATCCTTTGTCAAAGTCCTTGTGATCATTGGATCCTTGTGACCATCACCTCTACCTATCTCATCCCTAGTGTCATATGCACGACCTAGTTGACACATACTCATATTGAGTCTTGTTCTTGTCTTGACTCGCATGACATTTTGCCTAAGTCAGGGCAGCATTAGGTGATAATGCTCCAGCCAGCCTCCACTGGAAGTGCTGGCAGTCAATCCACATAAGCATTCCTAGATTTCCTCCCATCCCCTGTTGTTGGACCAGTAGAGGTATGTATGCATATGTATCTATCATTTGCAAGTGTATACTAATGTGTGAAATATGAATCTGAAGCAGGTCGCCTCAAGCATCGTCACAGCAGGCAGTGCACCCAGTCTGCAGGGGGTTAGCATGCCCTCTACTGCATCCTCAGCGCATGCCTTGGTGCCCTGTGCGACTCCTGGCCCAACTGCTACAACACATGGTGTAAAGGTATGCCCACATATTCACATATCTGCCATGTCCTTGGCATATATTTCTACTAGCTGAAAACTGATACATCTTGCCCAACGGCTAGTGTGGCAGCTGGTCTGATGTCTGGCTCCGCAGCTATATCAGGAGCTCTGCAGGTATGTAAAGATAGATGCTTGCATCTCAGACATATGTCCATCATCTGATTTGCTTTCAGGCAAAGCACCCCGCTCCATACAACTTCTTGCAGCACATCCCTGCATCTCAGCGCATGGCCCACAATCGGACCACCAGTCTGGTGAGTTATTTCACAGATCTATCTGATTTTCTTAAGTGATCACTTAGGTGCATGCTAACATGAGGTTGATGAGGATCCCCAATCTGCCCGGTTGATGATGTTGGCCTGAAGTGAGGAAGAGGACAGGGAGATGGAGGTAGGTGTTTCATGTAATGTTTCCAGATGTCTACTGATCTACATGTCATGAAGGATGGCACCGCAGGGAGGAACTCCCCATGCCTTTGTCTACTTTGGTGCCTTGGCTGTGGGTCAGGATCCCTATCAACCTGCCTCAAATGCCTGCAGGTGAGGCATATCATTTCAATGGCCTTTGCTGTTTAACCAAGCAATTCTAGTTCTCCTGAGGTTGCAGTTATATTAGATGCCCATACTGATGTCCTCCATGGCCTTCTGAATGACATGCACAGACTCAGACAACTCATGAATGCTATGAATGAGAGGCTTGTCAGCAACACATTAGTAGTTGAGTATCTCATTGCACACTTGACTCAGAGGGAATGAATATGTAGCTTGATGTTTTCCTGTACACTCATGTATGGAAATTGGACATTTGAATCATTCATGTCATTTGATAAGAACCATTATTATGCAGACATGGTATTGACAAAAGGTGGGTTGTGCGGAGGAACAATTTATGTCCTGCACAGTGGGCGAGACACCAGGCCTTGGATGACGTACTTGTGATCCAAGTACCATACATAAACAACACATCATTCACATGTCTCATTGCTTGACAGATGGTGGGCTGCTTGAGCTCATGGCACTTCTGCCTCACATGTGCGGGCAGACAAGGCCATATATCATTGGCAGAGCTTCCATTGATTCATATTACACATGTGAGATGACAATAGATATTCCAGAACTAGAGACCAATGAAACCTTCTGCACATGGCAGACCATTCGATTATCCATGCTTACGCCTTGGTTCTGTGCAGGGGGCGAGGCACCAGGTTATAACAACATACTGTGATCATCATAAGTCATAGCCATGATTACATAAGCAATGACACACCATACAATAACAAAATGTGATATACATATGTCATTGCTTAAAGGATGGCGGGCCACTTGAGCTTCTGGCACTTCTGCCTCAGATGTGTGGAGCAGGCGATGCTATGTATCAATCACAGCACTTCCATTGATTCACCCAATTCAATATTACACATATGAGACATCAAGACACATTACTCGACTAGCAATAAATGAACACTCATACAAATGGAACACCTTTTGAACATCCCATGCTTACCCCTTGATCCAGCATGGTGGGCAAGGCACCAGGTTCTTGATGATGTACTGTGTGTGATCAATATAACTCATAACCCAGATTAGATATGCAATGACATACCATACATGATATCTCATTGATTGAAAGACAGCAGGCTGCTCAAGCTGCCAGCACTTCTGCCTTGGACATGTGGGGTGGGCAATGTGCTGCCTTGTCCATGTTGTACTGTCCACTGTTTCAGTTGCCTAATCCTTAGATGATCAATTCACATACCTGACTGGTCTGATTTGGAACTGGAACATGACTGGGACTCGGATGTTGAGTCTGAAAGCCCAAGGGATGTAATGGCAATTCCAGAGGATGATAGGGAGTGATGGCTGGGGGAAGCTGATTGACGAGGTGCTGGTGGCTGGGTATATCCTGGAAGGTTGCTGGGAATGATACCCTGTATCCCAGCAAGCACATTGAGGACCAGGATGACATAGTCCATCTTGGCCTCTAGGGAATTGATGCATGACTTGAGGTTCTCACCTAGTGTATGGAATAAGACAGGTTAAAACTTATTAAACATATATGCACTCACCAGGAGAAATGGATGATGTTCCCACAGCCAATGGACCATATGAGCCTCAACATCGGGAGGAACATCTATGTCTGCAAGAATGGTATCAGTGGCTACTGTACAACATTACCATTAAGAGATACATACTTCTGAAACTTCATGAGATGAATAATAGGCTGCACCCAGGATGCCGCAGGGGCACAGGGCCTCCTCTTCTCTGCGCAGAAGGCACATTTTGTAGGTGAGGCAGTTCTCATTGAGTTGGGACATGCATTCATCGTTGTTGACCTTCAGGTTCTTGCAGGTGCCACACCTATACTGTAGTAGGTGTAAATATACTAATTAGTATGCAAATACAAGACAAGATATTGATGCACTTACATCACCTGTGGCAACAAGAGTTCATGTCTAGGCAGGGGCACTGAGCAGGGGGTGGTGGGGAGGCATCGTCCACTTGCACACAAGGCAGGGACGTGTCCAACACCCACCCTGTGCACTTGGAGTGCTGTCCATATCTGCAATCATGTCAGATAGGGTGCACTCTTTCAAAGTCATTGGAGGGGGTCATCAAAAATATGCCCTGCATAGGCTGAACGCCTGGCTGTTGCCTTGTGTGTCTGAATGCATATGGCACATCAGGTGGTGCGATTGAAAGCGGCAGGGTGTCATATGGCTCACTCGAGCCTGGTGGAAGTGCACATGCCTTTGCCTTTTGATGTTGCAGGTGCATCAGGCATCATGGGTGATGCAGCTGAGACGGGAGCAAAGGCTGTGCGGGCTGCCATGACTTCCATAGCACTGAAGAACGATGTACCATGCTTGAGATATGTAGAATTAAGTGTGTGATACATAACGCACAGTCCACATCACTGTGGGGTGGTGGGAGACCTCTTACCACCATTGCCTGTGATTCTGAAGGCCCTGGAGATAATGGCTGAGATCAAGTGTTGATAGATCGGGTGCCAGTCAGAGTGGGCCTCCTGCTGTGCATGGCAATACCCAGATATGTGATCCAGAGTGAATATGCCCCAGTCTGGCATGTGTTGCTCCACTTTGGCCACCTTCCACTCCTCTGACATGATTTGAATAATTGGGTGCATGCATGGCTACTTGGTGTGCTTGCTGGGATCACCCATGAACTTCTTGAATTGATTTTCCAACTAGGATCTAGAGGTCATAGCAGATCAGCAATGACTATGTGAATGGAAATATAATACACACACTATCTCATCCTTGACCTTCTCACCAGATAGGCCTGTTACCCATCATCTGGAGGGTGGGCGAGAATGTCATTGCAGCAGTAAACAGCCTGGCTGCAATGGCCAAGAACTGAGGCCTCCACCTGAGTTAGTTCAGAAGCAGCTTCGGGAGGCATCAAGTACGATGGATAGGCAATGAGTGTAAAGCCTTTGAGCGGCCAAGCCTGACTTAGGTTCTATACGTGATGGCGGTAAACAA
>WITN01000205.1:0-122845 GCA_015025155.1 Lactarius quietus
TGGTTATGACTACGATAGTAAGCCTTTATTAGTCATGGACACTTACGTGTCGCCGGTACTTGGGTTTCACCGGTGTTTCAGATTACAGTATGACTCAGTACTAGTATCACTGTACTATGGTTTGGGTTTCCAGCTGCGCTTTAAAGCCAGCAAGTACTTGTATATAAACCGTTCAGTAAAGACCAAGGCTCTTCAGCTTGGTCTTCTTGAATCATCATCATCGTCTTGTCTTCTCTTCCAATCTATCGATTGAAGCTTATCCTTCGGATACCCTAGTGTCTACTCAAACAACCTAGTGGCAGTGCAACTTAGCTAAGTTGCCAGTGATTGACAAGATTCATCCGTATACTTGAATGTCACGCCGCAGATCTGTTCAAGTCGAACAAGCGTTAGGTGATAACGCTACATTAAGACCAAGCTTCAACGTGGCGTCATCTGAAACTACTCGAAACCGGTGCCAGAATTGTGACAACCTCTGGTTCCAACACAGAGGTGCTGATAACGTACCACAATGATTTCGCAAGAATACAGAATATTGGTATAGCAAGACTACAGGTACTACATGTCACGATTTGCCATCGTGATCGTCATAAGCGGGCTGACGAGTCACTCTTGACTCTTACTCATGATAACTATGTTGATTACTGATATTCTTACTGTACGATGACTGAGGATTGTAGTAGTGGTGTTAGTATTAGTGGACGTTACCAAGCAGTAGTAGTAGTGGCTGTATCGCTGACGAAGGCGTACAGTCAAGACCAGATATAAGGTAGCTGTCGACTGATGTGGTCGACAGCTTGACTCTCTTGTACCATTCTCGAATCTAGTCGGGTTTCTCCCTCTCCCGCATCTAGTCATCGCTCTCTTAGGAAGGCTCTTTCAAGAGTCCTTGGAACAAGTCACACCTTCGCATGTTGACACGTATTGCTAAGTCACGTTACTTGCCATCGCGTGAAGGGTCTAAGTCAGACCACGATCGTAACACTACAGGATACCACGCCAAGAGTCGAGAAGACAACCGGACCGTCGCAGTTGAGTTTGTTTACGATCGATACATTTGGGTTGAAGTTTGTTGGTTTCAACCTCAGAACGGAGACGGAGAGTGGGAAGGATTTCGAGTAGCCTTGGAAGATCTAGGCTGCAACATCTACATCAACGAACTTACACAGGAAGAAGTGCAAGAATTGGATACTGCTAACGCAACCAACAGACCAGCGTCCACTACACCACCCCCATCACCAAGTACCAAGAGTAACGCATCTCTTGGAGCAAGATCAACTTCTCCATCACAACAAGGGGTCAATTTAGCAATCGCAACAGAATCATTACTCCTAGGAGCAATGGCGACACTCACCTCTCATGTTCAAACTCAGGCTGCCACGGAAAGTTCATCCATGCAACCAACTTATTTGCTTACTGCTTCACCAATAGCACCAACAATCACAGCCTTTCGAGCACTTGTGGATCCACCACAAGGCAACCAGCCACAAGCCCCACCGCCAGGAGGAGCTGGAGGAGCCGGAGGAGCTGGAGGAGCCGGAGGAGCCGGTGGAGCAGGACCACCTGCTGGAAACCCACCAGCACTGATACCAGCAGCGCAAGCACCCCTACCAGCAGCTCATGACAAATTTTGTGGAAATCCACCAGCTGTATTCGCGGGCAATCGCGAAGAGGCAGAAGAATTTTTAATGCAGTGGAGTCTATACGAAGGAATCAACTCCACCCATTCCATTATGCGCAATCCATATCAAAAAGCTATGTTGTTTCTCACCTATATTCAAGGAACTGTGGTAACCGAATGGGTAGGATCAATGGTGGCTTGGCTACGAGTCCAAGTAGATGTCAACGGACGAAACCCTTACGACAATTGGCTATGGTACAACACACACTCCTCATTTATGAGGCAATATGCAGACACTCTGAAAGAAGAGAAGGCACAAACCGAACTACGAAGGGGCATCAGGATGGAAAGAGGAGACATTGATGCGTACGTGGTGAAATTTGAACAACTGGTCAGAAATGCTGGCTATAACATAGATCAACCAATGGTCCTTGATCTATTCGCAAATGGACTGCCAAACAAGTTACAAGAAACCATCTACCTTCACGACGATCCCACAGACTATGAGGATTGGAAAAGGGCAGCCATTAAACGTCAAGGTCAATATCTCCACCTAAAGAACAAAATCGATCAGTACAAAATACAACCTCAACCATCAACACCAGGTCAAACAAATTGGAGACAGTTCAGACGTCACCCCGATGCAATGGATACATCGGCAGATTGAGCTAGAGCAAGAGGACGATTGGCACACGCAGAAGAAGTCTTGGCCCAGCCAAGGCCCTATCTCAATAATCCTCGACCCCCATTCAAACCTCGTGAGGGGTTCCTACAGAGGAGACAACCTCCAGACCTTAGGGAAGTAATTTGCTATAACTGTCAAAAGAAAGGACACCTCAGTCGCAATTGCTCCCAGCCACATCAACCACGTAACCCACCTAAGCCCTTTAGCAATTCTAGAGGCATAGAGGTGGTGGATGACCGCTCTGAAATCGGAGAAGATCTCCATATCGCCCAAATGGTAGTGGATAGCCGTACTACCAAAGAAAGAAAGAATGATTGGCTGCGAATGGCGGCCAATGAAACTGAAGAGTTCAAAGCATTGGCAATGCAAGAGTTGATGGGGAATAAGGATTTTGGGGACGCCTAAACCCGATGGCCTGGGTGAGGGCATTACGTTGTAACGCTGTATACATAACTCGCTTTCGTTCTATGCGAATTCCAGTATCAATCCAAACCAGTAGCAACAAGGCCGATATAAAAACACTAGTGGACTCAGGAGCCACGGACAATTTCATTAATCCACGATTCGTGAAAAGGATGGGATTGGGAGCAGCCCTATTACCGCAACCAAAACAGTTGTTCAATATTGACGATACTCTTAACAAAAAAGGATCAGTCACTCATTTCGTCGATTTGCAAATATTGACAAAAGGAATTGTCAGGAAAATGAGATTCCTAATCGCGGACATCGGGAAAGAAGATATTCTTCTTGGATATCCATGGCTTAGCACTTTCGAACCGAAGTTCAGCTGGAAACATGGGACTATCGACAAAAACACTCTACCAATTGTAATCAAATCCTGTCATCCCATGGTCAATACCAGCATAGTAGCCCACGTACTTTCCGAAGTAACAAAACACAACATTATTGCCAAATTGGAAGCGCAATGTTCTATCAGAGGAGCAGCTACTGATCTCACTATCGCCGCAGGACCTAAAGAAGAAGTTCAAGTACCAGAAGAATATAGTGACTTCAAATAGGTTTTTAGCGAAGAAGAATCCCACCGATTCCCTCCTTCTCGGGAATGGGATCACGCGATTGAGCTCAAGGCAAATACCCCGGATCACATCAATTGCTCCATATATGAACTATCTCAATTGGAAGACCAACCACTACGAGAATTCATAACGGAACATCTCAACAAAGGGTATATCAGACCCTCTAAATCGCAGTATGCATCGCCATTCTTCTTTGTAAAAAAGAAGGACGGAAAACTACGTCCGGTACAGGATTATCGTTGACTCAACGAATTCACCATCCGCAATAACTATCCCTTACCGCTAATCTCAACTCTCATCAAAGACCTTAGTGGAGCACACATTTACACCAAACTTGACGTATGATGGGGATATAACAACATTTGCATCAAAGCAGGAGACGAACATAAAGCCGCTTTCAAAACACCCTATGGGCTTTTCGAACCTACAGTGATGTTTTTCAGACTAACAAACTCCCCTGCTACGTTTCAGTCGATGATGAATCACATATATCGGGATACCATTGCCAAACACGAAACAAGAGGGACCACTATTTGCATATACATGGACGACATCGGTATCGCTACTCGGACAAATCTAACCAACCACATCTTGGCGGTCAGAGACGTATTGACGATAGCCGCGAAGTACGATTTATTTTTCAAGCCCGCAAAGTGTACCTTCCATTCAACATCTCTCAATTACCTGGGGGTAATCCTTGAAAAAGGAGTAACACATATGGACCCTGTCAAAATTGCAGGCATACAAGACTGGCCAACACCGACTAAAGTTAAGGACGTACGATCCTTTTTGGGCTTTTGCAATTTTTACCGCCTATTCATCAAAGGATTCGCATCAATTGCCAAACCACTGAATGAACTCACAAAGAAAACGACGGAATGGCACTGGGGCCCAACGGAACAACACACATTTGAACTATTACAAAGACGTGTCACAAGTGAACCGGTACTTGCACACCCGGTATTACAAGACCAGTTCGAACTGGAAGTAGATGCATCAGGATTCGCGGTGGGAGCAGTGCTACTCCAAAAGAAAACTGATGGCAAAAGACACCCCATAGGCTATTACTCCGCAACACTAAACACAGCAGAACGAAACTATGACATCTATGATCTTGAACTATTGGCAATAGTCAAGGCATTACATCATTGGAGACCTTTAGTAGCGGGATCACCACATAAAATCAAAGTATTTTCAGACCACATGAACCTGCGATACTGGAGAGAACCTCAAAAGATTAGTCGATGGGTCGCAAGGGAAGTATTGGAATTATCAGAATACGATCTTGAAATTCATCACATAAAAGGAACGGCAAACGGACGGGCTGACGCGTTATCAAGATGACCCGATTACGATCACGGGGAACAAGATAACGAAAATGTGATGGTATTACCAGACAAACTGTTCATACGAACGACAAATGCACACCGTACCAGAATGCCAACTCATTCACTTGCAACAATTACAGTAGAAGAAATGACGTCAACTAGGGACAAGGACACCCAAGACGAATCTATCATCAAACCATGGGTAGACCCGCATCAACTCAAGAAGATCAACGGGGCATGGTATAAGGAAGGTAGAAGAGTAATCACCAAGGGAAGTGAAGAGCGAAAATCAATCATCACTGCTCATCACGACACCCCAGTACACGGTCACCCAGGGATCAGCAAAACCAGCAAAATAGTTGAACGATACTATTGGTGGCCAACGATACGACAAGATGTGTTGGCATACGTAAGGGGCTGCGCCGAATGTCAACAACACAAGATCAACAATTGCCCTATTAGGGCTTCACTACAACCCATATTTCCCAAACCAGAAGCTATGCTGTTCAAAACCATCGCTCTCGATTTCATCACTAAATTACCAATCGCGCAGGGGTATGACTCCATTCTTACAGTCACGGATCATGACTGCACCAAAGCATCAGTATTCATTCCCTGTAACAAGGAAATTGACGCAGAAGAAACAGCTGCATTATACATCAAACATGTGTTCATGCGATACGGATTACCAAACAAGATCATCAGTGACAGAGATCCCCGATTTGCATCCAAGTTTACAAGGGAACTATGTAAACAATTGGGGATCAGCCAAAATATCTCCACCACATACCATCCCAGAACAGATGGACAATCAGAGCAAACCAATCAATGGCTCGAACAATATCTTCGCTTTTGGGTAAACGAAAGACAAGACAATTGGAATCTTTATCTTCCAATAGCAGAATTCACGCATAACAATTGGCCTAGCGAGGCCACAGGGCAGTCTCCATTCTTCTTGTTGATGGGACACAATCCTCGTGCTGATTGGAACTCAATGCCCAGTCCCCTTCCGCAAGTGGCATTACGCCTAGATCAATCTAAACAAGCACGGGAACATGCTCAAAGACAAATTATCAAGGCACAAAAGTCATGGATATCACATAAAGATACGCCCAAATTCCAAACAGGGGATCGTGTATGGCTGGAGGGACGTCACCTGAGGACTCATCAACTGAGCGCCAAGCTTGCGCCCAAGAGACATGGACTGTTCCAGATCATACAGGTGATGTCCCCTGTCAATTATTGATTGGAATTACCTGCCAAGTGGAGCATTCATGACGTGTTTCACATCAATCTTCTCACCCCCTATCACGAGACTTCCTTTCACGGACCAAATTTCTCAAGACCTCCCCCTGAATTAATCAATGGAGAAGAAGAATACGAAATAGAGAAGATTCTAGACCAACGGCAATTCGGCAGGACAAGGCGCAAACAATTCCTTATCAAATGGAAGGTGTAGCGTTTCCACCAAACGCTGATCCGACTTGGATCCGACGGCTTCCTTGAATCAAACGATGAGCTAAGCGCACGGCTTACAACTCAACAAGAACTTGTGAAGGGCGATAAACCAGAAAAGGTCCCCTTGGAATGGCCTAACAAGGTGATAGCTTTGACACACAAGTTGGCAACAAGATAAGATACTAGTCACACAGACCAATGACTCTGCTATAAGAATGCTTTGAATAGAACCTGAGAAGAATACAGGTGGAAGTCCAAAACAACTAAGCTAACGACTACTGGGGAAACCTGCCTAGTATATATACTACTTCTAAGCTAGCTTTAAAGCTGAGCTCGAACTATAGTAACACGACCTACGACCTTATCTGCCAATAGGAATTGTCCATCAAGCCACAGGGGCTTATCATGAAACATACAGTACATGAGGCATAAGGCCCCACATGAGTCAGAGATAACACAACCATGAGTCAGAGATAAGAACAACACATGACTCACAAATGACGACATAGAACAATAGAACAATAGAGAACCAAGATAACAAATGTCAGGGCGCAATACCAGCGCATCAGAACCTGTTCCATCAGAACTTGAACCATAAAAGGGAATGTCTAGACCTTCAGCTGTCAGGAATCGCCTCTGACCTCGTGCCTACCATGGCCCTTCCAGAACCTTCCATAATCTTCCATTCTTGATACAACACCGAAGTCCCCTGAGTTATGGCTTAGGTCAGATACATACTGTGACCTGGGACTAGACCTCCTCTTCTATACGTGACATCTTCTTCGGCCTCTCGGGAATCTCACATCCGAGGAATCATTACCTAATACAAAACCTTCCATCCTTGAAGTCCCATGACTTATGGATTAGACCAGATACGAGGCATGATCTGGGACTTTCACGTGACCTTTATCCTTCCTGTAACACTTGTGCCAGTGTCTGCGGTCAACGGGTGGACGATCATTCCACTCACTAACTGGCGTATACGGAGGGCTTCATCCTCCTCCACTTCATAGTCTTCTTCTTCTGCCTCAGGATATCCATCTGCCTGGGCCCATACGAGAGCACGAACTTCTTCTTCTTCTTCACTATATTCTGGCTGACCTAATACCCATGTGTGTGCTTCAGGGTAATCTTGACAGTTCTTCCAATGTTCATGGGTGCACTTGCGACGTTTGGTGCGCGCAGGGTTCGGTACGATGTCACCACGTGACAGAAGGGATACCCAGAATTGGAGTCGCAGTGGGTCAACGCCACTGACGTACATGCCCCTGATGCCTTAGCTGAGTTCAAACGGTCTTTGAATTCTACTCCCTCACGCATAAAAGCAGGCCAATCAGTGGATGAAGCACATCAGTTCTTCCTTCGACGAACAATGACCACTGCCTCCACTGCTTCTTCTCCATCCCCATCCTCATCTTATCATGTCCCTCATATCCAACAGTGTACCTATGCAGAGGTCACCGCTCCTGCCACCATCCAGCCCACTTCCGAAGAACTCGCTGCAGCCTTCCGATGCATCGGACCTAGCGACATCATCCCCGAAACCCCTGATGTATGCGGACACGATTCCAAAGGATTGGAGGAAGACCAATCGGGCTTGGAAGAGGAAACAACTACTCGAGTCGAGAGTATCCTTGTTCCACAAACGCTTATCAAGGTTCCAAGCAGCTCCGACCTCAGTAACATGGTCCGAGTTTGTGGAAGTTGTAAGCAAACCGCCCTGTCATGTCCAGGCCATCCTGATGCCTCCTCCTCCCACGTCCACTACGACTGTGGACAACTCATCTACAATTGCACATGTAATAACAACCCCGTCCACGTCCCGCTGCCGCCAACGCCTCAATATATCAATGTTGACCCCCCTACCAACATCATCATGGACCCTGCAACGTCCTGGGGTATTATCTGCGCCACACTCTGAGCTCGGGAAGACGACTCGGACAAAGAAAACCAAGATCCCTGCGAAATATCGGGACCACAGGATGAAGGGGTACCACTTGTGCCGCGGAGGGCGAGGCGAGGAAGAAGAGCTGGTGTGGGAGCGGCAAAAGAAAGCCCTTGCTTCTCAGACTACCGTGGAGGAGGAGTCCGAGCTGACCAGCAGCATGCCCAAGACAAGGTGGACGCCCCTGATGAGTTCGAACTAAACATTCCCCCCAGATTCATCGCTTTTCGCATGACCATCGATGGTCATCTTACCGTTGCCAAGTACATCCATGTGATGCCTGGCAACAACCCCATCGTTTATGGGTGTATGGAGAAAGGAGGAGAGATTCAACAAGGTGAAGTACACGCCGCTCCCAATTTCGATTCGGTTGAACGCGATTACACGCATGATCAAATGCGTTATCTTTGACAGGACTATGGTGATCACCATGGAGTCGATCTGGCCATGGCTCAGATCCCAGACCGGTCCTTATGGGCCGAGGTCCTTCATTACCGAGGGTTGTCAACTCAGTACTCCAAACTCGCCAAGTGCATTACCGCTTTGGAGAATGAACAGTACATGGTCGGCAATGAGGTCAGGAAGTGTACGTGTCGCCTTGAAGCTGCCAACGCATTGCAGAGGATTATGGACAAAGAAGTGACGGTTACCAGAGGTGCAAGGATTATCCCTTGGGTCTTTGAACGAGGACGTTCTGCCTGAAAAAGGAGTAATGTCATGGTTTGACATGTTACGGACTAATCATCAGCATCATTATGAGGTCTCAGAGTTCGGGACGCTTACTATATGGTTATGACTACGATAGTAAGCCTTTATTAGTCATGGACACTTACGTGTCGCCGGTACTTGGGTTTCACCGGTGTTTCAGATTACAGTATGACTCAGTACTAGTATCACTGTACTAGGGTTTGGGTTTCCAGCTGCGCTTTAAAGCCAGCAAGTACTTGTATATAAACCGTTCAGTAAAGACCAAGGCTCTTCAGCTTGGTCTTCTTGAATCATCATCATCGTCTTGTCTTCTCTTCCAATCTATCGATTGAAGCTTATCCTTCGGATACCCTAGTGTCTACTCAAACAACCTAGTGGCAGTGCAACTTAGCTAAGTTGCCAGTGATTGACAAGATTCATCCGTATACTCGAACGTCACGCTGCAGATCTGTTCAAGTCGAACAAGCATTAGGTGATAACGCTACACCGATATAGTGTGATCATATTGAGTAAGAGCCCGCAAAGTTGTCAGTAGTTTTCGCTGGGCTATCAGACTTAGCATCATTACATCAAATCTATTGCCATTCAAGTTGGTGGCACTCGAATATAGGGTAAAGTAAGTAATATCAAAAGTCCACGTTAATCTATGGTTATTATCTGTCGCTAACGCGGGAGGTTTTTCCAGATGTCGAGTCACAATTTTTTGTTTTGTTATAATCATATATTATTTCTAGGATAAATTTTGCTAGTTACAGATACACGCCCACTATATACTTCTGCCCCATCTGCTCCCATAGTCACTGGTCCATTGGCATTGTTTGACCTGTTGTCACGTACCGTGCCATGCGGTCATGTGACATTCGGCGCACGTGCAAGAGTGCGCGCTGCCTGCAAAGGCATGCAAAGAATATCTGAAGACTTGGTGAGAATGCACGTGACTGTGGGAAGTTCCAGTCATGTGACCGGGTCGGGTGAAAACCCAATGCCGGCTTATCAGAAGCCGAGGCCACTCCAGGCCCTTATCTTGGGGTTCTGATGGATATTTCTGATGGACTCTATATTTAGCTTATCTCTGAGTCATTATGACTCTTATCACTGATGGCCCTTAAGGCTATCCGCCATGTGTTGTGGAGTAGTGGAGCATCAGTGATGGACGTATCTTATTGCAGGATAAGCCTTATGCTTATCTTCATTGTATTAGGGTTTGGCCGGGAGCTTAGGTTGAAACCCAGCTCCTGAGCAGTATTGTTACGTGCGAGCTGCACGTGAGCCTGACTTAGGCGAGGGAAGGTGAACGCGGTGACTCAGCAATTCCTGGACTCTAGCGCGGAGGCAGAGTATCGTCTCAACGCTCGAAGGCGGAGTCTGTTCGTTGTTCGCTTGATACGCGGCCCCAAAGGACGAAAGGGAGAGAGAAGTCACGACTTTGGATAACAAGACGAGAGTGGTACAAGAAATCCAAGCTATCAACCACAACAGTCGATAGCTTCCTTATATAGTCCTACACGCGATCTGCCTTCGTCAGCGAGACCGCCACTACTACTAATCCTACTCCTCTGCTGTGTAATCGTCCACGTCTACTCAGTAATCATACAGTAGGCGCATCAGTCATACCGTATGTGCCTCAGTCATGGTCCGTACTGCCTTGGTAAGTATTAGGGAGCGACTCGTCATCCCTCTTACCCTACTCGTTCGTCATACTCCCGGTTCTTCCCAGCGTCCCCTGGCTTATGAGTTAGGTCAGATACGTACTGTGACCCGGGATGTTACATCACCCTCTTCACAAGGGTGAGCGCCCACGCTCTACTACCCAATTGGGCACCTCAGTCAGCCCCACGTCTGTTTCGTGTTCGTCTCGTACTCTTCTGATGGCATGCGCCCGACCTAACCGAGTTGCTGAGTGGCGCGCGCGATCGACATGGACGAAGATGTCGTCCTCCAACTTCTTGATCGCAGCGTCGAGCTCCACGATGACCTCCTGGGACGCGCGATACCGCTTCACCTCCACGGCGAGGGAGATATCCCCCAGCCTGGCGAGCGCTTCATCGACCTGGCGTCGTCCCCGGAAGTCAGCGCGGAAGTACTGTAATTCTTCACGCGTGTACTCAGCTGCTGGCCCCATATCACGCATTGGCTCGGCGTGTATGTCTCCTCGGTATATTGGCTCGCCCCTCCCCATCGTTCCGAACACCTCGGGGTTGTCGAGCATTCGCAGCCGCACAAATTGGGTGGGGGTGCGTCGACCTTCTTGTTGTATGATCAATGGGATCCAGTTCGCTCCGTGGTTGCGGACGAATCCCGGAGGGGTAGGCGATAGGGCACGGATAGGGCGCCTCGCCGCATGCGTTCTGTGCGTAGTGATGGGGGATGGGTCACGTGCCTCTGCGTAGGGGGGCATTCCTCTTGCCATGTATCCCTCGTCTGCCATGAGCCCATAGATGACGGCGACGGGTGGTGATGTGGTAGTATTGGTTTCTTCGGTAATGTCACAGGTGTCTTCGGCCACTCGTGGTGGGACGTATTCGGGGGCGCAGTGACAGTAGTCAACGGGGTTGTCACATCGGGTGCACACGACTCTTGCATCGTGGTATGACCCGTCGTCTGACTCTCCGCTGGACTCATCACTGTCATACCGGTCGACAGCGGTGGTGGACGTAAAGGCGGTGGAGGGCTGGAGGATACTTGCCTCATCAGCAACCGTATCCTCGTCCGTCTCTCTGCGCTGTCATCTTCGTGATCTGATCCATCCTCCAAGAGGTCATGACCTGTCGCAGTAGCTGCGAGTCCTCCCTCATCTTCCTCCACTCGGCCGCTTGCGGGTGTGGGGAATCGCCTGCGAGCCTCGGCCAAGTCCCGCTCTTGTTGTTGTCGTTCGTCTCGGTCTCGTTCGGCCACGGCTCTGACTTGTTCGACTGCCGAGCAGAAGGGGTCGTCCACATTGTTGGTGGTGTCGTAGGTGGTAAGGGTGTTAACTGAGGGGAGGTCATCAATGTGGGTAAGAGTGTTAATGGGAATGTAGGCCATTGGAGTGGGGATTGGTCGTGCCATAGTCCCTGCTTTTATGTGAATTTCGCCAGTGGATTAGTCTGCTTGAACTCCCTTATCTTTTCGTCCGCATGGATGTCGCTCCATGGGACCCACTGGTTGTCCGAGTCTGGGTAACCCTTCCATTTGATGAGATATTGAAGCTTGCGCCCTCGTCCATGTCTTCTTGAGTCTAGTACCCTTTCAACCTCATATTCTTCCACGTCTTCTACCAATTCTGGTGGTGGCACTGATAGTTTGCGCCGTGAATCAGCGTTTCTTTGTAAGGTGTGAGAAGGTCTGTGTGAAAGACGTTGTGGATGCTCCACTGCGTGGGAAGCTCAAGTCGGTAGTTGACAGGAGACATCACCTGGACAATTTTGAATGGTCCGTGTCGTCTGGGCGCGAGTTTTGCGGTTGGTTGATGGGTCCTCAGGTGACGTCCTTCCAGCCAGACCCTATCTCCCATTTGATATTTGGGAAAGTCACGAGTTTTGATCCATGACTGTTGCGCGCGGCGCATTTGTTCGTGTGCCTGATTCCTTATCTCTTTCAACTGTTCTAGTCTAGCCGTGACCCGTGGTATGGGTGATCTTTTATCCGTCCAATTAGTGTGTGGGTGGTATCCCATCAGCAACCTAAATGGAGTTTCGCGTGTAGATTCGTTAACCCAATTGTTATGTGCAAACTCAGCTAGTGTGAGGTGGTCGGCCCAATTGTCTTGCCTTTCATTGGCCCAGAACCTGAGGTACTGTTCCAACCATTGGTTTGTTCGTTCTGATTGTCCGTCTGTCCTCGGGTGGTAGGCCGTTGAAATGTTTTGTTGTATTCCCAAGAGTCGGCATAGTTCTCTTGTAAACTTGGATGCGAACCGAGGATCTCGATCGCTAATTAGTTTCGTCGGTAGGCCAAATCGTGCGACTACATGTTTGGCATATAGGGCTGCTGTTTCTTCACCCGAGATTTCCTCCTTACAAGGTATGAATATTGATGCCTTCGAGCAGTCGTGGTCAGTGACTGTGAGTATTGAATCGTACTCCCTTGATATCGGGAGTTTGGTGATGAAGTCTAGTGCCACTACTTCAAATGGTGTTGCTTCTGGTTTTGGGAAGATTGGTTGTAGCGGCGCCTTCGTCCTTTGTGTGTTGACCTTGCATCGCTGGCAATCAGCACATCCTCGTACGTATTCGGCAATGTCCTGTTTCATTGTGGGCCACCAATAGTGGCGTTCCACCATCTGGGTTGTTCGGTTTATCCCTGGGTGTCCGTGAATAGGGGGATCATGATGTGTGGAGATTACTTCTCTGATTTCTCCTGGTGTTCCCGTGACGACTAGCCTTTGCCCGTGGTACCACCAAAGTCCATCTGCTTTGGTTAACTTATGGGGGTCGACCCACTTGCGTATCCTTTGTTCGTCTTGTTGTGGTTGGGTGGTGGTTGTTCGTACGAACAATTTGTTCGGTAGTACCGTGACGTCCTCGTTGTCCTTTTCTCCTTGGTCATAGTTGGTGTGTCGTGAGAGTGCATCAGCTCTCCCATTTGTGGTTCCCTTGACGTGATGTATCTCGAAATTGTATTCTGCCAATTCTAGTACTTCTCTGGCGATCCGTCGACTGATTTTCTGGGGATCCCGCCAGTATTGAAGGTTAAGATGGTCCAAGAATATGCGTACTTTGTGTGAGGATCCAGCTAGTAGGTGTCGCCAGTTCCTTAGCGCTTTGACGATGGCCAATAACTCTAGGTTGTAGATGTCGTAGTTGCGTTCAGCGGCGTTCAGTGTCGCTGAATAGTACCCCACAGGGTGTCGTTTCCCATCCGCTTTCTTCTGTAGTAGCACCGCTCCTACTGCGAATCCTGATGCATCGACTTCTAGATCGAATTGTTGTGTTTGATCTGCGTGTGCTAGTATGGGTTCTGTTGTGACCCTTCGTTTGAGTGTGTCGAATGCTGTTTGATGTTTTTCCGTCCATTGCCATGGTTCGTCTTTTCGTGTTAGTTCATTTAGTGGCCTGGCAATGTTCGCGAAGCCTCTGATAAACTGCCGGTAAAAGTTGCAAAAACCAAGGAAAGATCGTACGTCCTTAACTGATGAGGGAGATGTCCAGTCGCGAACACCCGAAATTTTGACGGGGTCCATACGTGTTACCCCCTCTTCAAGGATTACCCCCAGGTAATCAATGCTAGAAGCGTTAAAGACACATTTTTCCGGTTTGAAGAAGAGGTCGTGTTTTTGAGCGACTTCCAAGACATCGCAAACCGCCTTCTGGTGTTGTTCGAGTGTGTTTGGTTGACGTTTCGTGGCTATCGCAATATCGTCCATGTAGACCCTGATGGTCGTCCCCTTGAGTTCATGTGCTGCTATTGTTGGTCGGTATATCTCGTTCATGAAGCTCTGAAAAGTAGCCGGTGAGTTGCACAGTCCAAAGTACATGACGGTTGGTTCAAAAAGTCCGCGGCGTGTTTTAAACGCGGCTTTGTGTTCGTCTCCTTCCTTGATCCGTATGTTATTATACCCTTGTCGGACGTCCAGTTTGCTGAACATTTGAGCTCCCCCAAGGTCCCGGATAAGGTCATCAATGAGGGGGAGTGGGTATTGGTTTCGTATTGTCCACTCGTTTATTCGTCGGTAGTCCTGCACGGGTCGTAGCTTTCCGTCTTTCTTTTTAATGAAAAAGAATGATGATGCGTATGGGGATTTCGAGGGACGTATGTATCCTTTTTCAATTTGCTCGTCAATAAAGTCATCCAATGCTGCGTCTTCTACCCTGGTCATGGGGTATATTTTGCAGTCAATTACTTCTGGCGCTCCCTTTTTGAGGTCTATTGCGTGGTCGCAATTTCTTTTGGGTGGGAACCTTTTCGATTCTTCCTCGCTAAATACCTTTGCGAAGCGTCGGTATTCTGTTGGTATTTTGACCTCCGTGGTGTACTGCTTGGCGTCCACTGCGAGTTCTACCGCTGATCTTCTTCCATATACCTGTTCTTCTATTTTGGTCATGACTTGTTCTTTTGTTTCGTTTGTGAACATTCGTGATATCCTCTTGTCGTTTTCTTCTTCGTTTAGCAGCTTTGCTAATACTGCTTTCCTGTCATTTGGGTTAATTGACCGCAACACTATAGGAAGTTGTTTCTCATCTATAGTGGCGTGTCGCCAGCTGAACCTTGGCTCATAGGTGGCGAGCCATGGGTACCCTAGTAGGATGTCTTCTCTTCCGATATCGGTGATGAGGAACCTCATTTCTCTTTTTGTTCCTCCTGTTTCCACGTTGAGCATGAGGTAGTGTGTGATCTGCCCCGCTTTATTAGTGGTATCGTCAATGTTGTAGATGTTTTTGGGCTTATCTAATGCCCGTTGTCCCAGTCCCATCCGTCTGACAAAGTTCGGATGTATGAAGTTATCAGTGGCTCCGGAGTCCACTAGTGCTTTGATGTCGGCCATATTGTAACTTGCGCGGATAGACACTGGTACTCGCATAGAACGGTAGCGCATAATATACACAGAGTTACAACGTATTGCCCTCACCCAGGCCGCCGGGTTCAGGCGCTTCCAAAATCCTGTCCCATCAATTGTTGTAGGACCAGGTCTTTTACTTCCTCGTCATCTCCCGCAACTCCTCGTAGCCATTCCGCTGCCTTTTCTTCTTTAGTTGACGCGGATTCGGTGGTGCGTGTTTGTATGTCGCGGCGTCTCCTGGGTTGCCTGCAGTCGCAACTGATATGACCCATTTTCTGGCAGTTATAACACTGCGTTTGACTGTGGTCTTGTTTGAATTGTCTCTGAATGTCACGGTTTGACATCTTGCGGACTAACAATCAGCGTTATTACGAGGTCTCGGAGTTCGGGACGCTTACTACTTGGTTATGACTACGATAGTAAGCCGTTATTAGTCATGGACACTTACGCGTCGCCGGTGTTTGGGTTTGCCGGTGTTTCAGGTTATTGTAGTGACTCATTACTAGGACAGTCGTACTAGGGTTTAGATTCTAAGCTGCGCTTTAAAGCCAGTGTGTAACTGTATATAAGTCGTGTATTAAAGACCAAGGCTCTCTAGCTTGGTCTTCTTGAAATCACCATTCTTGTCTCTTTCCAATCTCTCGATTGAAGCTTGCCCTTTGGGTACCCTAGTGTCTATAACCATTGACCTAGTGGCGGTACAACTTCGCTAAGTTGTCAGTGTTATCACAATTCATCCATATCTACAAACGTCACGTCGCAGAACTGTTCAAGTCGAACAAGCGTTAGGTGATAACGCTACATTAAGACCAAGCTTCACCGTGGCGTCATCAGAAACTACTCAAGACCGTTGTCTGAACTGTGACGACATCTGGTTCAAACAAAGACTAGCCGACAACGTACCACAACGGTTCCGCAAGAATACAGAGTACAGGTATAGCAAGACTACAGGTACCGAAGGATACCACGCCAGAAGCCGAGAAGACAATCGAACAGTCGCAGTTGAGTTTCTTCACGAACGATACTTTTGGGTTGAAATTCGCTGGTTTCAACCTAGAATCGGAGACGAAGGAGAGTGGGAAGCCTTTCGACCAGCCTTGGAAGATCTAGGCTGTGACATCTATATCAACGAACTCACACAGGAAGAAGTACAAGAGTTGACCACCGCAAATACAAGGGCGTCATCAACTACAACACCCCCATCGCCAAGTATTAAAAGCAACGAGTCTTCTCACAACAAGTCACCATCTCCCTCTCTACAAGGAGAAAATTTAGCCATCGCAACAGAAGCATTACAACTAGGAGCCATGACCACGCTCACATCTCATGTTCAAACTCAAGCTGCGTCGGGAAGTCTACCCGTTCCACCAATTTATTCTCTCACTACCTCACCAGTGGCACCAACCATCACTGCATTTCGAGCACTTGTGGACCCTCCACAACAAGGAGGAGGCGGTGGTGGAGGAGGCGGTGGTGGAGGAGGCGGTGGTGGAGGAGGCGGTGGTGAAGGAGGTAATGGTGGAGGAGGCGGTGGTGGAGGAGCAGGACCACCGTGCGGAAACCCACCAGGACCAATACAAGCAGCTCAAGCACCCATACCAGCGCCGCACGATAAATTTTGCGGTAACCCACCTGCGGTATTTGCAGGAGATCGTGAAAAGGCCGAAGAATTCCTGATGCAATGGAGTTTATACGAAGGAATCAATTCCACCCATTCTATTATGCACAACCCATACCAGAAAGCTATGTTGTTCCTCACCTATATTCAGGGGACCGCAGTAACCGAATGGGTAGGATCAATGGTAGCCTGGCTACGAGTACAAGTGGACGTCAACAGACGTGACCCTTTCGACAATTGGTTGTGGTACAATACCCACACATCGTTCATGAGGCAATACGCCGATACCTTGAAGGAAGAGAAAGCGCAAACTGAGTTGCGTAGGGGCATCAAAATGGAAAAAGGAGATATCGATGCGTACGTGGCCAAATTCGAACAATTGGTCAGATACGCTGGCTATAACATAGATCAACCAATGGTCCTGGACTTGTTTGCGAATGGGTTACCAGGAAAACTACACGAAACTATCTATCTCCACGATGGTCCCACCGACTATGAAGACTGGAAGAGGGCAGCCATCAGACGACAAGGCCAATACCTCCATATGAAAAATAAAATCGATCAATACAAAATACAACCTCGCCCATCACCACTGACTCAAACAAATTGGAGACAGTTTAGACGTCATCCAGATGCGATGGATACGTCAGCGGATCGAGCTAGGGCTAGAGGACGACTAGCGCATGCAGAAGATGTTTTGGCACAGCCAAGACCATATCTCAATAATTTGCAACCACCTTTCAAACCCCGTGAGGGATTCCTGCGAAGGAGGTAACCTCCAGATCTTAGGGAAGTAATTTGCTATAATTGTCAAAAGAAAGGACACCTCAGTCGCAATTGCTCCCAGCCACGTCAACCACGCAACCCACCAAGGCCCTTTAGCAATTCTAGAGGCATAGAGGTGGTGGACGATCGCTCTGAAATAGGAGAAGACCTCCACATCACTCAAATGGTAGCGGATAACCACACTACCGAAGAAAGGAAGAACGATTGGCTGAGAACTGCGGCCAATGAAACTGAAGAGTTTAAAGCCATGGCAATGCAGGAGTTGATGGGAAATAAGGATTTTGGGGACACCTGAACCCGACGGCCTGGGTGAGGGCTCTACGTTGTAATGCTGTATACATAACTCGCTTCCGTTCTATGCGAATTCCAGTATCGATCCGAACCAGCAGCAACAAGGCCGACATAAAAACATTAGTAGACTCAGGAGCAACGGACAATTTCATAAATCCACGATTTGTGAAACGAATGGGATTGGGTGCAACCCAGTTGCAAAACCCAAAACAATTATTCAATATCGATGAAACTCTAAACAAAAGGGGATCAGTCACTCATTCTGTCGATTTACAAATATTGACAAAAGGAATTACCAGGAAAATGAGATTCCTACTAGCGGATATCGGAAAAGAGGATCTCCTCCTTGGATACCCATGGCTCAGTACCTTCGAACCAAAGTTCAGCTGGAAACATGGAACTATTGATGAAAAGACACTACCAATTATAATCAAGTCTTGTCATCCCATGGTCAATACCAACGTAGTGGCCCATTTACTTTCTGAAACAATGAAGGACAACATCATAACCAAATTGAGGGCACAATGTTCTATTAGAGGAGCAGCTACTGACCTCGCCATCGCCGCAGGACCTAATAAGAAAATTGAAGTGCCCAAAGAATACAAGGACTTCAAAAAGGTGTTTAGCGAAGAAGAATCACATCGATTTCCCCCTTCTCGAGAATGGGATCATGCGATTGATCTCAAAACAAATACTCCCGATCACATCAATTGTTCCATCTATGAACTATCACAATTGGAAGACAAACCGCTACGAGACTTCATAACCAAACATCTGAAAAAGGGGTATATCAGACCCTCCAAATCGCAATATGCATCACCATTTTTCTTTGTAAAAAAGAAAGACGGAAAACTACGCCCGGTACAAGATTACCGACGAATCAATGAGTTCACCATCTGCAACAACTACCCTCTACTGCTAATTCAAACTCTCATTAAAGACCTTAGCGGTGCTCACATTTACACCAAACTTGACGTACGATGGGGATATAATAATATCCGCATAAAGAAAGGAGACGAGCACAAAGCGGCTTTCAAAACGCCTTACGGGCTTTTTGAACCTACAGTGATGTTCTTCGGACTAATGAACTCACCCGTTACGTTTCAGTCGATGATGAACCACATATACCGGGATACGATTACCAAACACGATGCAAAGGGGACCACTATTCGTGTCTACATGGACGATATCGGTATTGCGACGCAAACAAATCTGGCGGATCACGTTGAAGCAGTCCGGGATGTACTGACTATAGCGGCACAATACGACTTATTTTTCAAACCTGAGAAGTGCACTTTCCATTCGCCGTCCCTCGATTACCTGGGGGTAATCCTTGAAAAAGGGGTAACTCGTATGGATCCCGTCAAAATTGCAGGCATAAAGAACTGGCCAACGCCAACCAAAGTTAAGGACGTACGATCCTTTTTGGGTTTTTGCAATTTTTATCACCTATTCATCAGAGGATTCGCATCAATTGCCAAACCACTAAACGAACTCACAAAGAAAACCACGGAATGGCATTGGGGCTCAACGGAACAACACGCATTTGATCTACTGAAAAGACGGGTCACAACCGAACCGGTACTCGCACACCTGGTATTACAAGACCAATTCGAAATGGAAGTAGATGCATCAGGATTCGCGGTGGGAGCAGTATTACTCCAGAAGAAACCTGATGGCAAAAGACATCCTATAGGCTACTACTCCGCGACGCTAAACGCGGCAGAACGAAACTATGACATTTATGACCTTGAATTATTGGCTATCGTCAAAGCGTTACGACATTGGCGATCCTTACTAGCAGGATCACCTCACAAGATCAAAGTATTCTCGGACCACATGAACTTGTGATATTGGAGAGAACCTCAGAAAATCAGTAGACGAGTCGCAAGGGAAGTATTGGAACTATCCGAATATGATCTTGAAATTCATCACATAAAGGGAACCGCAAATGGACGAGCAGATGCGTTATCAAGACGACCCGACTACGATCATGGGGAACAAGATAATGAAAACATCACGGTATTACCAGACAAAGTATTCGCACGAACAACAACAACACACCGTGTAGGAATGCCTGCTCATCCACATACAACATTGACGGTAGAAGAACCAATGTCGACCAACAACGAAGATGTCCAAGACGAAAGTATCATTAAACCATGGGTAGATCCACACAAACTCAAAAAGATCAACGGGATATGGTACAAGGAGGGCAGGAGGGTAATTACTCAGGGAAGTGAAAAGCAAAAATCGATAATTGCCGCTCATCACGATACCCCAGTACACGGTCACCCAGGGATCAATAAAACTGGCAAGATAGTAGAACGATACTATTGGTGGCCAACGATACGACAGGACGTATTGGCATACGTCAGAGGTTGCGCCGAATGCCAACGACACAAAGTCAACAATCGCCCTATTAGGGCTCCGCTACAACCCATATTTCCTAAACCGGAAGCTATGCCCTTCGAAACTATCGCTCTCGATTTCATCACTAAACTACCCATTGCGCAGGGTTATGACTCGATCCTTACAGTCACGGACCACGACTGTACCAAGGCGTCGGTGTTCATTCCTTGTAATGAGGAAATCAACGCAGAAGAAACAGCAGCGCTGTACATCAAACATGTGTTTATGCGATACGGATTACCCAACAAGATCATTAGTGATAGGGATCCCAGATTCGCGTCAAAGTTCACCAGAGAACTATGCAAGCAATTAGGGATCAATCAGAACATTTCCACCACATATCATCCTCGAACAGACGGACAATCGGAACGAACCAATCAATGGCTCGAACAATATCTCTGTTTTTGGGTAAATGAAAGACAAGATAATTGGAATCTTTATCTTCCAATAGCAGAGTTCACACATAACAATTGGCCTAACGAAGCCACAGGGCAGTCTCCATTCTTCCTTCTGATGGGACATAATCCTCGTACTGATTGGAACTCGACGCCTAGTCCCCTTCCGCAAGTGGAGTTGCGCCTTGATCAGTTCAAACAAGCACGGGAACACGCTCAAAAACAAATTATCAAAGCCCAGAAGTCATGGGTATCACATAAAGATACGCCCAAGTTCCAAATAGGGGATCGTGTATGGCTGGAAGGGCGTCACCTGCGAACTTATCAACCAAGCGCCAAGCTTGCGCCCAAACGACATGGACCCTTCCAGATTGTCCAGGTGATGTCCCCTGTCAATTATCGATTGGAATTACCTGCCAAATGGAGTATTCATGACGTGTTTCACATCGATCTTCTCACTCCTTATCGTGAGACTTCCTTTCATGGACCAAATTTCCCAAGACCTCCCCCTGAATTAATCGATGGCGAAGAGGAATATGAAATCGAGAAGATTCTAGACCAACGGCAATTCGGCAGAACAAGGCGCAAACAATTCCTTATCAAATGGAAGGGATACCCAGACTCGGAGTCGCAGTGGGTCAACGCCACTGACGTACATGCTCCTGACGCCTTAGCTGAGTTCAAACGGACTCTGAATTCTACTCCCTCATGTATAAAGATAGGACGTTCATTGGATGAAGCACATCAGTTCTTCCTTCGTCGAACAATGACCACTTCCCCCACTGCCATCTCCACTACTTCACAAACATCTTACCATCTTCCAAATGTCGTCGCACCCACTTATGCTGAAGTCGCCGCCGCATTCCAATGTATCGAACCAGGGGATGTTATCCCCGAAACCCCTGATGTATGCGGACACGACTCTGGAGGATTGGAGGAAGACCAATCGGAGTTGGAGGAGGGAACAACTACTCGCATCGAGAGTATCCTTGTTCCACAAACGATTATCAAAATTCCAAGCAGCTCCGACATCAGTGACTTGGCGCGAGTTTGTGGAAGTTGTAAGCAAACCGCCCTGTCATGTCCAGGCCATCCTGACATCGCCGACTCCCACATCCACTACGACTGTGGACAACTCATCAACAACTGTACATGTAATCACGACCCCGTCTGCGTCCCTCCGCCGCCAACGCCTCGATATATCAATGTCGACCCTCCCACCAACGTCATCATGGACCCCGCGACGTCCTGGGGTATTCACATCCGTGCCACCCTCCGAGCTCGGGAAGACAGCTCGGATAAAGAAAACGAAGATCCCCGCCAAGTACCGGGATCCCAAGATGAAGGGGTACCACTTGTGCCGAGGAGGGCGAGGCGAGGAAGAAGAGCTGGTGTGGCAGCACCAAAAGAGAGCCCTTGCTTCCCAGACTATAGGGGAGGTGGAATATCAGCCGAGCAACAGCGTGGTCGGGACAAGGCTGACGCCCCCGACGGATTCGAACTAAACATACCCCCCAGATTCATCGCCTTCTACATGACTGAGAACGGTCATCGAACAGTTGCCAAGTACATCCACGTGATGCCTGGCAACAACCCTATCGTCTATGGGTGTATGAAGAAGGGAGGGGAAATTCAACAAGGTGAAGTCCATGCTGCCCCTGATTTCGATGCCGTGGATAACAACCGCCATTATGAGCACGACCAGTTGCGCTATTTGCGCCAAGATTATGGTGATCGCCACAGGGTCGACTTGGCCATGGCACAGATCCCAGATCAGTCATTGTGGGCGGAGGTCCTTCGATACCGTGCTGTCACAAGCCGGTACTCCGAACTCGCCGAGCGGATCACCGCTCTGGAGAATGAGCAGTATGTGGTTGGTAATGAAGTCAGGAAGTGTACCCGTCGATTGGAAGAGGCGAACGGGTTACAGCGGATCATGGATCAAGAGGTTTCTATTAGTCGAGGTGCGACCATTATTCCTTGGGTGTTTGAACGAGGACATTCTACCTGAAAAAGGGGTAATGTCACGGTTTGACATCTTGCGGACTAACAATCAGCGTTATTACGAGGTCTCGGAGTTCGGGACGCTTACTACTTGGTTATGACTACGATAGTAAGCCGTTATTAGTCATGGACACTTACGCGTCGCCGGTGTTTGGGTTTGCCGGTGTTTCAGGTTATTGTAGTGACTCATTACTAGGACAGTCGTACTAGGGTTTAGATTCTAAGCTGCGCTTTAAAGCCAGTGTGTAACTGTATATAAGTCGTGTATTAAAGACCAAGGCTCTCTAGCTTGGTCTTCTTGAAATCACCATTCTCGTCTCTTTCCAATCTCTCGATTGAAGCTTGCCCTTTGGGTACCCTAGTGTCTATAACCATTGACCTAGTGGCGGTACAACTTCGCTAAGTTGTCAGTGTTATCACAATTCATCCATATCTACAAACGTCACGTCGCAGAACTGTTCAAGTCGAACAAGCGTTAGGTGATAACGCTACACTGAATAAATCCTCCTCGTGGTGGGAATGGTGGCTGTGGGGGTTTGGTATTCCTGTAGTGGTTTGCCACAATATCTTCGGCCCCTGCGAGTCGTCCTCGTACACGATCTGCGGATGTGTCCATTCAATCGTCACTCTGGAGTGGTGCGAGTAACTTAGCTAATGCTCCCCCTGGAGCTCGTCCTGGTTTGAAGGCGTCTAGATTACCCCTGACCGTCTGCATGTGGATCCACTTCTGCTGCCTTTTCAGGGCAGAATCTCTCCACTCTTCATAGTTTCTGGGGTCGTCGTGTTGGTACATGGTTTCGTATAGTGCTCGTGGTAGTCCCCTTGTGAAGTACTTGATAGTTTGTTCGGCATTGATGTTGTACCCTGCATGTCGAACCAACTGTTTGAATTGCGCAATGTAGTCGTCGATCCTTCCGTCCTTCATGTGTATGCCAGCGTCGAGCTGGGCTTGGGCTCGTTCTTTGCTGAGAACGTCGCCAAACTGTCTTTGAAAGGCGTTGAGCAGATTCTCCCATAGCCTATTGTCGAACTGGTCTGTTCCTGTGGCTACTTCATTGACAAGCCATCGGCTTGCGGACATTACCCATTGGTTAACCGTATTTCCTTGTATGTATGTGAGAAACAACATAGCTTTCTGATATTTGTTCCTCATAGCGGAGTGGTTGGCGTTGACTCCTGCGTATACCTCCCATTGGAGGATGAATGACTCTGCTTGGGCTCTGTTTCCTGTGAATGTAGGTGGCGGATTGCCGATGAACTTGTCGTTCCCTTGTTGGTTAGCTATCGCGGGTCCTGCTGGTAGTCCTGCTGGAGGTGGTCCTCCTCCTCCTCCTTGCGGCCAACCACCATTGGGTGGCCCTCCTCCTGGTGGTCCTCCTCCTGGTGGTCCTCCCCTGGGTGGGAATGGTCTGTTATCCGGTGATGGTACTCTGTTTCGGTTAAGTCAGAATTCATAGAACATTTCAGTTCCTTCCGGGATGCTTGGCGCATCGGGGACATCTGGTCCCATTGCTCGATTAACGGCTTCCATGTCTTCTGGCTGTAGTTGTTGGACATGACCTGTCTGTTCGTTGATGACAAGTCGGGGTGGCGATACTTCTGTTTGGGTAGTCATTCTAGCAAATGGTATTCCCCGTACTGGTTCGGGAATATGCAACTCAGCTGTTCGCGCGGTTATCACGTCTACCTCCGGCGATTGTATTGTGATTTCTTCGGGTTCTATCCCTTCACTTCGTGGGGTTGGCGATCGTTCGCTAGTATGGCTTGATGCAGCCGGCGTTTCTGCTCGTAGTTGGAATTCGGTTCTTGGTGGTTCCAAATCGAGGTTTTCGTCTTGTTGACCGTCTATGGGTCCTTATTGATCGATTGGTAGTGCGTCGATCAATGGTATGTTGATGTGTAGGTCGTCAGCTGCTGGTCGTGTTGCTTCGAAGTAGCTGTTAGTGTTGCTCCACCTGAGCTCGACCCAGCAGCAGCGTTCTCTGTTGAAGACTACTGGGTGGTATCTTTGCGAGGTAGCTGCCTCGGCGTAGTATCCTGTGTTGTGTTCTTCGTTCCTTCTGGTATCTGGTACGTGTCGCCACCTTACTCGTCCTATGAGGTATCGAGTAGGTGCGTCTCGTTCTCTCGAGTCGACGCGATAGGGTGTAAAGTCCCAACCGTCCTTGGTATTGAGAGGCGCCACGGCGTTCAATGATTTGAGGAGAGCTTGGATTTAATGTTACGTGCGAGCTGCACGTGAGCCTGACTTAGGTGAGAGAAGGTGAACGCGGTGACTCAGCAATTCCTGGACTCTAGCGCGGAGGCAGAGTATCGTCTCAACGCTCGAAGGTGGAGTCTGTTCGTTGTTCGCTTGATACGCGGCCCCAAAGGACGAAAGGGAGAGAGAAGTCACGACTTTGGATAACAAGACAAGAGTGGTACAAGAAATCCAAGCTATCGACCACAACAGTCGATAGCTTCCTTATATAGTCCTACACGCGATCTGCCTTCGTCAGCGAGACCGCCACTACTACTAATCCTACTCCTCTGCTGTGTAATCGTCCACGTCTACTCAGTAATCATACAGTAGGCGCATCAGTCATACCGTATGTGCCTCAGTCATGGTCCGTACTGCCTTGGTAAGTATTAGGGAGCGACTCGTCATCCCTCTTACCCTACTCGTTCGTCATACTCCCGGTTCTTCCCAGCGTCCCCTGGCTTATGAGTTAGGTCAGATACGTACTGTGACCTGGGACGTTACAAGTATATAGGTCGCAGCTGAGGACGGTAGAGTCCTTAGCTTTACATTCCCATATTCCCCTAACGTCTACTTGGGGTTTCCCTGCTAATGTATTGCTGTCCATTCCTTCATGTCTGCTTCTCTCTTGTCCCTTTGAGGACTTCTATCTATGGCTGTTTCCATTCAACTTGGATCAGTCCTTCTCTCCATTCGGCTATTTCAGGTGTCATGCGGGATAGCGTCGTCTCTTGTCAACGTCAAGTGTTCCAGTACTACAGGTCAAGGCAGTACTGAAGGTAGCGTTGGGTCGAAACGTTACACCTGTGGTAACTCGTGCTGTATGTACCAAGGTCAGGAATGAAAGAAAACTGACAGTGGAGACAGTCACTTACCGGAAGTCAATGGGCATGGTGTTTATGCACGTGAGGGCTTTGATGTAACACCACAGTGGGGGCGTACTACACGACGTGTGTAAGTCTAGTTCCAAGGTTTCTGAGCAAGGGAGAAATAGCCTATAATCGGCAAAGGTTTAAGTGGATAACAAGTATCAAGTGGAGTACACTTGATATGAGAGGGAAGTCCGAGACAAGGAGGCACACAGATCTGAAGTAACCCCAGTGAAGGGAATACAAGCACTGTTGTGGTAAAGAAGTCGAGTCTAAGGATACAAAGTACCTAAGAGTCAAGTTTATATAGATAAAGGTATGTTTGTACGGAACAAATAGATGATGCCATCCGCAGCAATCCGCAGTAATCACATGTCAGTCTGCAGTAATCACATGGGAGGGAAGTGTGAGAGGAATCATCCAGAAGAGGGAGAACAATAGAAAAGAAGTGAGTCATATGGTCAAGAAGCCTGGTCTAAGAATAGAATGGGGCCGGATATTAATAGAACGGGGCCGGACCATATATGGACGAGAAGGTAACCATAAAGAGTAAGTCCATTGCTAAGTAAGGAAAAAGAAGCAGCCCCATGGCCCCGTTTTTGACTGGAGAAGAATCTTAAGGGTCTCCAGTCTTACGTGTCCCACCAATAAGGCAGGTTTTTCCCGTGGGTTAGACAGCAGGTTGTAACATTTGAGCGCAAGGATGTTTCTCCAAGGGCCCAGGCACAGGGAGCGCACAAGGGGAACACTGAGGGAGGAGAGAAAAAATGCACACCCTTGGCATGTGAAGTATCTGGCTCAAGGAGGTGAGGTGAGCGCAAAGACAGGCAGGAAAGGGAGGCACATAATGTCCCGCTTTGAGGTGTAGCAAGTCCATACGACAAGTGAGCGTTGGGGGTGTGAAGGGATAAGAAGAGGAATACCATCACATTGAGACGTTGCTGCACTGAGTAACCTCAAGTTAGAAAGTCTTGTTTGCACACAAACATGGGCTGGGGAAAGAAAAAAAGGTCCGTGTCAACAAGGACAGAACCAAGGAGTGTGGTAAGATGTACCACATTCGAAGCCCCCCCCACTTAACATAAACGGGGGAGGGGAACACAGAAGTGAAGGGGGCTAAGTGTCCTAAAAAGAAAAAAGTAGTCAGTGAGTCAATGTGTGGAGGGGAAGGAGAAAAACAAACTTACCACATTTGCACATCACTTTCATAGATGATGGGAAATAATGTGAAGTAAAAAAGTCATGGTAAGGTAAAAAAAACACCTTGAGGGGAGCGAAGATGACAGGGCAAGAGGGAGAAAATGTTGCACATCCGTCGTTTGACAGATATTTATGCAGCAGCACCACTACACGTCCATCCCAAGAAGGCATGTGCTCTTTGTACTGAAAAGAAACAAAGTCGTTTTTTTGCTTTGCCCCCATACTCACGTTCCCTGCTGCCACCCTGATCCCATAAAAAGATATTTATATAAGTTTTTCCATTTCTTTTTCCATAACATCTCGTCTTAAATTGATGCAGGACAACCAAGAGGACAACGTTAGTCGCGGCTCTGGCTCTGCAACTCCCTTCACGTTCTCAAAGGAAATCCCCGCTCACTTGCTGCCACACCACTTGCAGCACTCCAGCTACCCTGCCACTCCCCAGCCACGCAACCTGCCGGCCTGTTATAACCATGTACCCCACTGCATACCAACCGCCACCGCCAACTTCTAACAGCCCCAGCCGTCCCACTGTCATGCAGCTGCAGAAGGGGTATACGCTAACACAGACCACATGCTGCAGTGGCAGCGACATAGAGTACCCGGTGATGACGGCAAGCAGCAACGGTGCCAAAGAGGACCCCAACAACCACGATGGTCACAAAGTCAGGGGGGGGAGCAATGGTGACGCAGCAACCACGATGACGACAACGTCATGTTTAGATATATTTTACTTGTATCCACTATGCAATAAAATGTACTTTTCATTTGGTTCTCCTTTCAAGTTAAAAAAAATTGGATTGTTATACAAAGTTTAAGTGTGAGGAATTGAACCCTCAGCCCTGTAGCCAAAAAAAATTCACGTTGCAATGTTAGCCATTGAACCAAAACCACAACACATATCATCCTCATATGTGTTATATAACTAGCAATTTGGAAATTACTTGTACAGCGACAAGGCAACATTTATTATAAGTGCCACAATATACCACGAAAACATTGTCACATTCAGGCCATTTCACCCTACTGTAAGGATCAAGATTAAATTGAATGTGCTTACAATATTTATTCTTAAATTACAGGCACTTTTGACCCATTTTACCCAACCACAAATATGTGGATAAAATTTAGTGCACCTACAATATACCTCCAAGAATTACTCCCAATTCAAGTCTGTTTCATCCAACTGTAGTAGTCCATAAGAATTTGAACTGCTTTCAAACCATATGAAAGGATGATAGGGATACAACTAGTGCTTGTAAGTTCCATGTCAGTATTTTTGGTGCTTGCATCCAGCACCATGTGCTTGCAACCAATGACGAGTAACCCTCAGGCATCGTTACCATATTCTAAAATTAAATGACATAAAATCACAGTAAGTAATTACAAAATCCAAAATCACCTAAAAAATGTTTATTTTTTTGCTGATGCATGCCCTACAGACAAACTCTGCCCCACTGGGCCCACAACACAACAGAGAGGTTTTAGTGGGTAGGTAAGTACAACACGCCTCAGGGCCACATACCTAGAGCCCCACACTATCCTCCACCAGGGATGTGTGTAAATTCTGCATGTCCTCTCAACCTGGCTCCTCGTGACCAGGCTACAGCACACTTGTTATGCTCAGACCCTGCTCAAGTTGCCACAACCCAGAGACAGCGCAAGTGTCTACATGAACACTGGAAGAACTGCCATGATTACCCAGAGGCGCATACCTGGGAGGCACGTGATCAAAAGGACATTGAAGAAGAGGCCGTACGCGCACTCGTAGCGGCAGAAGACAACAGCTACCTCGCTTATGACGAGGCGTGCAGAGTCCGCCAGCTTGTGAGTAACCTGATAACTCGCGGTAGAACCTCAGATGCTGGCAGGAAGGTCATTACAGGATGGATGAGGGTCACATGACATGGTCATGTGATGAACCCCCAGGTCACGGGATCTGACCTAAGCAATAAGTCAGGGGGGCGTGTAGGATGGAATTGTCCCAGGCCACAGTACGTATCTGGCCTAACTAATAATTCAGGGGACGTTGGAAGAAGCCATGGAACTTGGCAGAAGACAGTTGTGTCCCAAAGACGACCAACAACGACAAATAGCGATTGTGTGGTGTAAGACCAGCGACCTGAGGCTGCCGATATCAGCAGGCTGTGGATGCCGTTGGGACGCACTCCAGCAGGCCGGGTTTGATCCCCTTTCGGGTTTGTGTTCAAGATGGATTAGTCCAAGGAGCGCCTGTGTTAGCGCCAAGGCCATTGCTTACTGTTGCATGGCAATGTGTGTTGTGGATGACATTTCCCACTTATGCTTACTATTTGCTTATTGTTCTCGCTTACTGATGCAATGAGGTGGGCTCATTGATGTCCCGTGGTTGCTTACTCACTGGTTGGAGGTGCTTGGTCACTCATTGGTGGGGACGCTTACTTATGGCTTATTGATGGCTTATTCATGCTGATTGATGTGAGTCATCATGCTTATTATTTACCATTCATACTATGTGTGTCGCCCTTGTGGCTTGACGGACATTTACTATAAATACTATACAAGTTGCGCTATGGTTCACTAGCTTAGTTGTCTTGGAATCCACCTGTACTCTTCTCAGGAAGTTCAGACAGTCTTAAAGCAGAGTCATTGTTCTTGTGACTATCTTATTGCCAACTTAAGTGTTAGGCGTTGCCACCTTGTAACGAACCTCAAGCTAGGCGGTTGAAGGGGACCTTATTGGTTATTCGCCCTTTACAAGTCATTCAAGTCGTTCCTGAGTTCAGAAGCCGTGCGCTTTGCTCAGAGTTGAGCAAGGAAGACCCATCGGATCCAAGTCGGATCAACGTTCAGTGGAAACGTTACAACACTAGATAGAGCTGAATCCTATCTTCTCCTGCTATCTAGCAATTATTACAGTTATTTAGCGTAGCTAAGTTCTGATAATAAAGTGCTCTCCAAAAAAAAGAAAACCTGGCCCGGCCCTTAACGCGTCACGTGATGCAAAGTCGCACAGGGATCAAACCGCGGACGGAATTGTTGGATTGACGGATTGACGCTCAAGTCAGACAGAGCATGTCGCGCGATCGCTCGCACTGCCGCTTCCCCTCGCACTTGTTATACTCGGTGGCTGTGTTGCTGTGTTTGTCGTACTGGCGTGGGCACCCGTATATCTACAAGATATCAAGCTCCCCAATGCTTTCACCCACTTGATCTTGCTCCCTTGCCACGTTACCCATTCCCTCGCGCGATGTTGCCTCACTTCAGAGGACCCCTTCGGTTTTGCAAATCTTCCAGTGCATCCGCTCCCAGACACAAGGCCCTCCTCATAGGTATCAACTACACATCTTCCACAGACGGCAAGGTAATCGCCAGCTCAAGGGCCCAGTTAATGTTGCGAAGGGGGTGAAGGAGGCTTTGATCGGTACAGTTCAGATGGCCGCCGCTCTCCAATTCACCCGCTTAAGAACGGTATTCTCAGAGCTCTTTGATTACAAGGAAGAAGACATTTACCTAATGACGGATGAGGAGGAAAACATTGATACAGCGCGTTGGCCCTCCGAAGCGAATATTGTGAGTCTTGGCATTCGCATACGACTGTATGCTTTACCATTGTCCCTTCCCACGCTCACCTCTGATGGACTTAGATGAAGGCATTGTCCGATCTCGTCCGCAACGCGTCCCCCAGAGACGCGTTCGTATTCTTCTGTACGCTCCTCTCCCTGTCCACCCCCTCCCTTCTGATGTCCACGTCCTTAGATGCGGGTCATTCTGGTCAACAGCCTGTGACAACGGACCCTAACGAAGTCGACGGCCTCGACAAGTGTCCGTCCAGTCTTATTCATTTTCCCACGCCCGTCGGACTTTGACGTCGCGCTTGGATTCAGATATCGTCACGCGCGATTTCAAGATCATCCTCGACAACGTGAGCCTCACGTTTGTCGTTTGCTATCCGTTGCTGAACCACCTGTAGACTCTTCGCGAGTGACTTGTGGATCCACTTCCAAAGGGTGCGCGCCTAACGGTAAGAAGCATCACAATTACGATTGTTTAGACACGAGAACGCATTCTAATCTCCATCTGAAAGGCCATCCTAGACTCTTGCCACTCTGGCACACTTCTGGATTTGGATCATTATTCTCGACATTGGTTCATCCCCCGACGCGCCCAATGTACGTACATCCCTGCGTCCGCCCGTCTTCTCTCACACGCGGTTATCTAGCCCTCCAGGAGAAAGAGGTGATAAAACGGCACGACTGCCATCTCCGTCGCCGTCGCCACACCTATGACGTCTCGGAGTTCAAGCTCGTACGCAGCGCAACTCAGCTGTTCCGTATGACGTTCTCCGGCACCGTCACGGCCGCGCTCGCGATCGTACGTTTCAGGATCCGCCTCGCGAAGAAGAAAAAGCAGGGCGCCGCAGATGACAGTGATGGGCTCGGATACCACTCTTCCGTCACCCGGTTGCATCCCGCGTCCACCCTGTGGTGGCTGGTACTGCGCATATGCTCTGCTGAATGGCCCGCTTGTTGTATGACATCCTTTTCGGTTTATGCTGTTGCTTTATTGATGATATCCGTACAAAACAGATCTCCGTGTCATCGTGTTCTGACGAAGAAGCTACATGGGAAGACGGCCAGAATAAAGGTAAGAGTATGACTACTGTACGTACTCGATTTGATCTTCTATCAATCAAACCATGTGTTTATCGTACTTCTTTATTAGAAATTGATCCAGATTTTGAGTATGCCTCTTCCTTGTCTCTTGCGGTCACGTCATTTTATGGCACTGGACAGGGAAAAATCCGTCTGTCAAGGTTGGTGAGCTGAACCAGCAGTTGAAGTAAGTGCATATAGTTCGACGCTTAATCCCTGTCAGTTAGACATATTATCGGTTTTTTTTTCGCAGGAAAAAGCTCTCGAAGATGGCGTTCAAACGCGTGCTGAAAGCTAGGACGGCATTCAAGAGTTACACCGCCAAGTTGCCGCCAGAAGTGCAGAAGAAGTTGGAAGATAAATACACTGAAAAAGGGGTCTTCGAGTTGAGAGAACAAACGGCCCAAGTACGTCACCTCTTTCTCCACTTCTCTCTCAGTACAGCGCTTACGATGGCACAGATCGGGAGCCTGCACCGTTTGGTAAGCTCGCCTTCTCATGCAAAAACGCGGTTCTGGAAGCTGATCCGGTCGAGTTGACAGCGTCGGGATGATGTGCTCATCGCTAAACGGTCTCGTACTATCGACCAATGGTTCTGACGTGGTCTCTTATTCGTTCCTTCGTCGTTTTCTTTCTTCGAATAATTTTTCAACTGCCTCAACGCCAACGCTCGGGCATGCACATAGGTCTATCTTCTCATTCTTTGGCTCTTCCTGCGTTTCTGACATTAATATATTTATCGTTTTTTGTCTTTATACCTTCTCCCAGATACCCCCGTCCATATACTCTGTTGTTTATTCGTCATGCTCTGATTTTTGTCACCCAGCTTTTTCGCTTGGACATCTTGCTTTACCCCCATGTGTATCACCTAGCGCATCTTCATTTATCGTTTGTTCTTAGTTTGTCCTACCCAACCTATGCAGGTTCTCCCCGACATGTACTGTATTATCACGCACTATTCACACCCAACTACGTGCCGCATCACCATCCTGCACGCCGTGTACAGCATCTTGAGCGGGTTTCGCGTCCATTTTCCCGAAGTCACCGTGTTGCGGTACCGTTTCTGAGTCGAAGTTGCAGTTGCGGTACATGGCATTCATGGGTCGCGGTTTCTCTACAAGCTCGTTTACGAGCTGGTTTTACGAGTTGGTTGCGCCGTTAGTCGGTTAGACCCCCCGACAACAGAGCCCACCTATTATCTAGTAAGAGGAGAAGACAAATAGATCCAGAACGAGCAAGCGTGCGTGCGTACCGCTGAAAGTTTATACTATACGGGAACGTAAAGTATAGAATGTAAATGTCTGGTGAGTCATAGAGCCATAGCCCACAACATTGTCGTTGGACTCGGTGGTGGTAATATTAGTGCTATAGGTTACTGAAAGATGTTGTCCATATTCTGATCAAATACATGAAACAACGCAGATCAGAGGCAATATAAGCTAAAAATGAGATAACCCTACCGGCTTTGCGAGGCTACTCAGCTTTGGCTTCTTGAAGTTGACAATTCTCCGTCGAAGCCATATGAGGGGTGAGATGCTTTTCTTTGGGTGATACATATTAGGCCAAATCGCATTGGAATCAAAGCGGATACTCTGGCAGAAACTGGCAGAATAAAATCGTTTATAGATCAAGTTATAGATAAAATTACAACCTTGTAGCCTAGTAGTAATTGTCGAAGCTCCCGCGCAACTGATATCTCCCGCTCGGTGCCACGTGGCCTGGTCGTACGCGTTCAACGTTCAACCTTCTGGTCGCGGCCATGGTCGCGGCGTCATTGGTGTGACAATGATCATGTCATATGCGAAAAATCTCCGGTATTGCCCCAGTCGAAACCGACAATGAGAGCAACCAGGCCTATACCTATTTTGGCACGGTCAACGGTCTGGTCCTGCAGAAATTTCAAACTCTGGCAGAAATCGCAGAATACAGCCCCTTCAGAATTGTCAAAAGTTAGAAGTACAACCGTGCAATTGTCGAAGTTCTCGAAACCTCCTGCTCAGTGGGTGGTGGCCTTGTCGTACGCGTTCAATTTAAAGTTCTGGCTGCGGCGCGACAATGATGACATATCGCCATATTCTCCGAAATGAAAGCAAACAGGCCATACCCATTTTTGGAAGGGCGGACGGGCGCGACACTGCCGCGGACCGCGGTTACTGTAACCTACAACTCAAGTTACTCAACTACACCGAAACCTTCACGTTGTAACAATTCAAAACCTATTTATTTATTTTTGCTGGTGCCAGATGCGATAGATGTGACAAATGGTGCTCCGGATGGGCTCGTATGAGGTAACCACAAGGGTAACCAATCTGATAACATCTCTTCCGATACCGAAATACGCTATAACTTGAAAGGCCCTTCCTCCCACCTGGTTGTACTCTTTCAACGTTCCAGGCCTCGGTGTCTCTGCCCCCCTCGAGGGAACGAACGTTCTTCTTGTGTCCTAGACCATCTTGGTGGACACCCTGTAGTCATGCGCTACTACCTATTCTCCGTGCTGTCTTTCCTTAACGCTGGGTTCCTCGCTGCTCTCACGGCACCCCTCTCACATGATTGGGACATCATGCACGTGAAGCATGCATGGAATTCTGTCCCAATGAACTGGGAAAGCCTAGGGAACCCTCCTGTTGGAACCACGATCAACCTCCACATTTTTCTCAAGCCTCACCACGAGAATGCATTGATTGATGCTCTATACGAAGTCAGCACTCCTAAGCATCCAAAGTGCGTTTTCTTCAGTGCTCTTTGCACGCATCCACTCACCTGTGTCACTGCTCCATTTTCAGATATGGTGCACACTTAGCAAAGGAGCAGGTCGCTGAGCTTCTAGCGCCACACCCAGACACTCTCGAGCTCGTGAGCCTGTGGCTGAAGCAGCGCGGTGTATCCTCCTCTATCATCTCAACGACACAGGGTGGTAGTTGGCTGACCCTCACGGGCGTTCCAGTGCCCCAAGCTAACGATCTACTCGGCGCATCATTCCAGCTCTACAACATACCGAAACGAACGACATTGTTCTCCGCACAGTCAGCTACGCACTCCCCACAGTGTTGCATTCACACGTGGACACTGTAGTGCCGACAACGTACTTCGGCTCCCCCCAGGTGCAGATAAAGACACCGCAGGTGCGACGTAGCGATATTGCAGTGACGCGGACAAAGGCAGAATTTGAGGAGCCTGCGACGTTGCTATCCAGCCGCGCCGAGTACGTCTCTCCATCGGACCTGCGCTCACTGTACAAAACGGAGAAATACGTACCCGTCGCGGCGGGTCGGAACGTTCTGGGGACCGTGGGCTACGGCCCGAGCGGGTCCTATACTGGGCCGAGCCTGGTAGATCTAAGGATATTCATGAACTTATATCGCACCGATGGGGTTGATGCGACCTTCACCCTCGTGCAGCTCAACGGCGGCGGGTACGATCTGAGTAACCCTGGGGAAGAGGGGGACCTCGGCATCGAGTACGCCTCAGCGATAGGGTATCCAACCCCTAACGTATACTACAGCGTCGGTAGATTATGGGAAGATCCGTATATCGCCTGGCTCCGCGACGTGCTCAGCCAGGTGATCGTCCCGCAGACAATGGTCACGACGTATGGTGACCTAGAGAGCTCCGCCCCAATAGAACTTACAACGAGGATTTGTAATCTCTTAGGGGCGCTCGGCGCGCGTGGAGTAAGTGTCCTCTTCTCGAGCGGCAACTCAGGAGTCGGTCCAGACGACTGCACAGTCACGGACAGCTCCGGAAATGTCCATGTCCAGTTTACTCCAGTATTCCCTGCATCCTGTATGTGTAGCACTCTTCTTGCTGCTTACCCCACAACCGTACCCCAACTAACACGCTACAACTGCGGCCACGCATTATCAGGTCCTTATGTCACTACTGTTGGCGGGACAAAGAACAAAAACTATGAGGTTGCAGCGGAATTCTCTGGTGGTGGCTTCTCGAACTACTTTCAGCGCCCGCCCTACCAGGACAACGCCGTGCAAAAGTTCCTTGAAAAACTCGGCAGCCTGTATAATGGCTTCTACAAGTGTGTTGTTTCCTGGAAGGTCTTGACCTGGACTATTCTTACTTTTCACATTCGTCCATTTATCTAGTGCAGAGGGCCGCGGATATCCCGACATCTCCGCGCAAGCGGTGGATTTCATGTCCATCTATAGACAGCAACCCCTGCTAAGAACGGGCACGAGCTGTGCGACGCCTGTTCGTGTTCTCCTCCCATCTCTTCTCTGCGACATTTATCTTCGAGATGCAGCTGACCCTTATCACATAGGCAGTAGGAGGGATTATCTCGCTGCTAAATGACTACCGGATTTCCCAAGGCAAGCCTCCGCTCGGTTTCCTGAATCCATGGCTGTACGGCGGAGGCCTGGCGGGCCTCAACGACATCACATTTGGTACGAACCCGGGTTGCAAAACTAATGGCTTCCCCGCCATCATTGGATGGGATCCTGTGTGTCCCTCTAAGCCTGCATCTCATTGCCGACACTGGCTGACTCTGGGCACTGTAGGTCACAGGTCTTGGGACTCCCGACTTTGAGAAATTGATAAGAATCATTGAAAACATGGAGAACTAGAGGTTACAAGCCCAGTGAGCCAGACCCGATTGGCTCACGCAGACAACCTGCAAAGCTGACTTTGACATAAGGCATCATATACTCCCCACTATCCTTAGGCGAGTACATTGGAAGGCACTGGCCGGTATGGTGGAGACTTCCGTGAATCATGTATAGCCTGTCTTTCAAGTTATGAGAGCGTTAGAGACAATAGCGAATTTTAATGCTTTATATCATCACCATCTCTCTGATTGACCTTTTTTTCTGGCCTCAAGGATGGTCTGGTCATTCTCTTCCTTCGAGTCGCGTCCCGATAGAAAGACCTTTGAAGTTCAAATTCGAGGATGCTTCTCAGTGACATCAGTGTTTCATTTTGTTTACACATAAGTTCGCAAACGTTAATTTGAATCCTAATGTGAGTTTGACACCAGGCGCGTGAACCTCTCTAGTACAGTCTCTACATGTGCTCTCACAATTTCCAACAAAGTGGGAACCAATGAGACTAGTGGAGAAAGAGATGAGAGTAAAGGTACGTATGGTTAAGATTGGGACATCTACGAACCAATCTACGAACGCTTGAGCTTCCGCATCATTCGCGTGCCGAGGATGACGTCCTAATTGACGAACCACGGCTGAGAGCCTGAGAGAAATTCGACTTGACTTGATGCCAATGATCTGGTGGTGGACCGTAATCTAGCCCAGTATCTAGAGCGGGTCGAACGGAAGTCTGTATGAGAAGTGGTATTAAACGCTCCTGTAGGTCGAGAAGGTGGAGAGGGGCGCTGCCTGTCCGACGGAGAGTCGCGCGATGACCTCGGCAAAGATGGCGTTGAAAAAATCGAGCAGGAAGTCATCGAGGGGTGGTTGTAGAGCGAGTTAAAGAGTACGGCACATCGACCCGGTGATGCGCCAAGTGGAAGTGCTTGTAGAGGAACTTATTGAGGTGCATCGCGCGATGGACGAAGTACTGCCAGGTGTCGAGGACCGAGCTGGAATAAGAAAAGAGGTCAGCGATGGAGGAACGGATGCCGGAAGGGGGACGCATACGTGGCATGACGAGCTGAGCGGCGGGGACGAAGTACAGGCTGGCCGCGGTGACGTGTCTGTGAAGAGCCTGAGGAAGAGATACGCTTGTTCGTCCGAGGTGAGCACCCCAAGGGAGGAGGACAAGGCGCAGGCGACGGCATGCACCGTCAGAAAGTTCGAGGACTTCGGATAGCCATATGTACGGTAGAATGGTCTTGGGAAGACCTCGAGAGGGGAGGGAAAGTTTCGAGAGGAAGTTTTCGCAGAGTCATGTATACAATATTGTTAAGCCAGATCCAGTTGAAAGTAATAGAAGGCGTGAGAGTGGAATATGGGATGGCCGCAAGGAGTAATACTAGTGTTCTTAGTCGATATAGATGATATGGTTCAACGTTCTCGTTGCGGCGCCATGGATGTGCCAACGATGTCATATCGCAATAGATTGTTCCGGCCTTGATGTCAATGTCGTACGACCAAGATTGTCAAGGCCGTGGCGAATCTGGCGATGCTGGTGAGCATGTCGCATCCTCACATTATCTCTGTATCATGCCAGTGATCACGTGAATCGTTGCTCCGTTGTTGTCACGGCCCTGAGACAGACTGCCCATTGACGTGTTCCCGAAATGTATGCAGATAAATGCCAGAAATGCACGCATTCAGTGATACGAGGCCTTTCGGTGAGTAACGGGCATTTGGCGGTGACATAAGCGGGATTTATCATGAACATTCTATGGTCGCAGGCAAGTCTGAGTAAACGCGGTCGATTCCGACAACGAAAGCAAATGGGTCCTTACCCGTTTTTACTTTTGGCAGGGCGATCGGACGTGACACCGCCGTAGTCAGATTGGCCAACTGCCGAATGGTCACGTTCCGGGATCAGCGAATGCAACAAATGGTGCGGATGATCTCTCATGGGGTAACCTTTCTGATAATGTTATTTCCGATACCAAAATACGCTATAAATGCTCTTCCCCCCAGCTTGTCTTTCAAAGTCCGAGGCCTCGGTTTATCTGGCCTTTTCAAGGGAGCGAACGTTCTTCTTGTGTCGTAGACCATCTTGGTGGATACCCTGTAGTCATGAGCTATTACCTATTCTCCGTGCTCTTTTTCCTTAACGCTGGGTTACTCGCTGCGCTCACGACACCCGTCGTACCTGATTGGGACATCATGCACGTGAAGCATGCATGGAATTCTGTCCCGATGAACTGGGAAAGCGTAGGACCCCCACCCGTTGGCACAACGATAAACCTACACATTTTTCTCAAGCCTCACCACGAGAATGCATTGATTAATGCGCTGCACGAGGTCAGCAATCCTGAGCATCCGAGGTGCGTCCCGTCCTTTACTCTGCGCACGTAACTACTGACCTGTGTCGCTTCTCCGTTTTCAGATATGGCGCGCACCTAACAAAGGAGCAAGTCGCTGAGCTTCTCGCGCCACACCCAGACACTCTCGAGTTCGTGAGCTTGTGGCTGGAGAACCGTGGCCTATTCTCCTCCATCTCAACGACACAGGGTGGTAGCTGGTTGACCCTCACAGGTGTTCCAGTGCCTCAAGCCAACGATCTCCTCGGTGCATCATTCCAGCTCTACCAGCATACTGAGACGGACGACATCGTTCTCCGCACGGTTAGTTACTCACTCCCCGCGATGTTGCACGCACACGTGGACACCGTCGTGCCGACAACGTACTTCGGCACTCCCCGCGCCGCGCCGATGAAGACACCGTGGGTGCAACGCAGCGACGCCGTAGCGATGATGACAAAGGCAGAATTTGAGGAGTCTGCGACGTTTCTGTCCAGCCGCGCCGGGTACACCTCTCCGTCAGACCTGCGCTCGCTGTACAAAACGGAGAGTTACGTACCCGCCGCCGCGGGTCGGAACGTTCTGGGGACCGTGGGCTACGGCTTGAGCGGGTCCTATAAGGGGCCGAGCATGGTGGATCTAAGGGCATTCATGAACTTATATCGCGCCGATGGGGTTGATGCGACCTTCACCGTCGTGCAGCTCAACGGCGGCGGGTACGATCTGAGTAACCCTGACAAGGAGGGGGACCTCGGTATCGAGTACGCCTCAGCAATAGCATATCCAACCCCTAACGTATACTACAGCGTCGGACGAGCATTGGGAGATGGATACTTCGCCTGGCTCCGCGACGTGCTCAACCAGTTGATCGTCCCGCAGACGATAGTCACGACGTACGGTGACTTCGAGAATAAATTCCCCGTGGAACATGCAAGGAGGATGTGCAATCTCTTCGCGGCACTCGGCGCGCGTGGAGTAAGTGTCCTCTTTGCGAGCGGCAACTCAGGAGTCGGCCCAGAGGACTGCACAGTCACGGACAGCTTTGGAAATGTCCATGTCCAGTTCAGTCCAGTTTTCCCTGCATCCTGTGTGTGGCACTTTTCTTGCCGCTTACCCCACAACCGTTCGTCCAACTAACTCACCACAACCGCGGCCGCGCTTCCTCAGGTCCTTATGTCACTGCTGTTGGTGGAACGATGAGCAAAAACCCCGAGATTGCAGCGAGATTCTCCGGTGGTGGCTTCTCGAACTACTTTCAGCGCGAGGACTACCAGGACAACGCCGTGCAAACGTTCCTGGAAAACCTCGGCAGCAAGTATAATGGCTTCTACAAGTATGTTGTTTCCTGGCAGGGCTGACCGGACCTATTCTCACCTAAAAATTCATTTATTTATCTAGTACAGAGGGCCGCGGTTATCCCGACATCTCCGCGCAAGGGTTGCACTATATCGCCATCCACAAGCAGCAAGTGATCTTTAGAACAGGCACGAGCTGTGCGACACCGGTTCGTGTTCTCCTCCCCTTTCTTCTCTTCACCGTTCACCCTTGAGACACAGCTGATCCTTATCGTGCAGACAGTAGCAGGGATTATCTCGCTGCTAAATGACTACCGAATATCCCAAGGCAAGCACCCGCTCGGTTTCCTGAACCCATGGCTGTACGGCGGTGGCCTGGCGGGCCTCAACGACATCACATTTGGTTCAAACCCGGGCTGCAAAACCGATGGCTTCCCCGCCATCGTTGGATGGGACCCTGTGTGTCCCTCCAAACTCGTATCAATTGCCAACATTAGCTGACATTGGGCACTATAGGTCACAGGTCTTGGGACGCCGGACTTTGAGAAGTTGCTGCCCATAGTTGAAAACATGGAGAACTAGAGGTTACATGGCCCAGCGAGCCAGACTTGATAGGCTCACGTTGACAACCTGAGAAGCTGACTCCGACCTATGGCATCATATACGCCCAACTACGAGAATATTTCTAGGCGAGTACACAGCCCTTAATTATGAGAGCGTCAGAGACAATAGCGAACTTTAATGTTTTATATCATCACCATCTCTCTGACTGACCTGGTTTTCCTGGCCTCAAGGATGGTCCAGTCATTCTCTTCCTTCGAGTCGCGTCCCGCTAAAAAGACCTTTGTTCAAATTCGAGGATGCTTCTCAGTGACATTCGTGTTTCATTTTGCTTACAAATAAGTTCGCAAACGTTAATTTGCCTCTTAATGTGACTTTAGCATCAGGCGCGTGCACCTCTCTAGTAGAGTCTCTACACGTGCCCTTACAATTTCCAACAATGTGGGAACCAATAAGAGTAGTGGAGCAAGAGATGAGAGTATGGGTACGCGTGGTTCCGATTGGGACATCTACGAAACAAGCTACGAACTCTTGAGCTTGGAGCGGCGTTCCTCGATGTCCTGCCGCATCATTCGCGTGCAGAGAGTGACGTCCTAATTGACGAACCACGGCTGAGAGAAATTCGACTTGACTTGATGCCAATTATCTGGTGGTGGAACGTAATCCAGCTCAGCATCTAGAGCGGGTCGAACGGAAGTCTGTATTTATTTATTTTATTTTATAACGGAAGTCTGTATGAGCAGTGGTATTCAACGCTCAGGCTCTTGCAGGTCGAGAGGGTGGTGAAAAGTGCTGCCTGTCCGACGGAGAATCGCGCGATGATCTCGCCAAGGAAGGCGACGAAAAAGTCGAGCATGAAGTCATCAAGGGTATGTTGTAGTGCGAGCCAAAGAGTACGGCGAGTCGACCCGGTGATGCGTCAAGTGGGAGTGCTTGTAGAGGAACTTATTGAGGTGCATCGTGCGATGGACGAAGTATTGCCGGATGTCGAAGACCGGGTTGGACGAAGAAAAGATATCAGTGATGGATGAATGGATGCTGGAAGGGAGACACATATATAGAATGACGAGCTGTGCGGTGGGGACGAAGTACCAGTAGATGGGATGCCTAGCCGCGGTGACGTGTCTTTGAAGAGCCTGAGGAAGTGAGGGATACGCCAGTTCGTCCGAGGTGAGCACGAAGGGAAGAGGACAAGGCGCATGCGGCTGTCAATGCGCGCATCGTCTGAACGTCCCAGGACCTCGGACACCATAAGTACGATAGTACTAGTGTTCATAGTCGGTATAGAAGATATGGTTGTGCTCGCATATGCGATTGTGGTGTCGCCAACCTTTCATGTGGGTGGCTAAGAGAATATGAAAAAGGAAAGAAGCGGGTGAGAGAATACTCTGTCGACTGCAAACTTGCTTCGGCGTTGTGCTTATGGAACATATTTTTTGGGGCGACTGTACTAAATGAAATTGGGAAATTGCAAGACATACTACCGCTGTCATGCAGCCCGATAGTGGCCCGTTGAGGCATAACGAGTAGAAGTTTCCCCGCTCTAGATCAGCTTTCGCTTTAGCAACCTGACGGGATGTAGTACTAGTGCTCGCGTTTACTGTCATGATTTTCTCGATCATCCTCGTGATATGTCTGCCGGGAGGAATGTGTAATCTACAATCGCGCGGTTCCTTATTCATTCACCTGAATCAGCGGAAGTTACGTGCACGTCATGCAACCAGGAGTTCACTGCGCCTATACTGGAGCGCAAAGGAATATACGAGCTGTTTGCAAAGGCAAGTGTTTTCAGATCTCCATAACAAAGTAATAAGCTTAATTTCCCAAGTGGTCAACTTCTACATTCCCGGCACGCATCCGTGCGAGAACCTCCAAGCCCGCATCTGTGTCAGAGAAAGGGAGGCACTGGGGAGCAACTGCGATGCAGAAGAGTCGGTGGCGCTTTCTCGACGAAACACTCAATATCCACAACATGTCTTCTTTTTCGCTCGCGTGCGGCGAAGTCGGCCAAGAGTAGGTGTTGATCGTGCGATAGTCCGGATACAGCATCTGCCATTTCTCGCCTGGACCGTTTGACAGCAGACGAGAGTGTATTCGGGCGTGTAAAACGAGTCTCAGTCATGATTAAATTACGAAGCACGGAAGGCAGATCGACTGAAGAAGTCATGCAAAGTTAGAACCAAGGTGGGACTGTGTTCGAAAGCGTCTGAGGTAGCTAGGCCCTGGATAGGATAATCGATATCTAGCCTTTCCGAGAGCGTTCAGTTCCCACACTCTTTCCGTTTGCGTCATCACCAACTAGGCGTCGTCGTTGCCGACACAAACCTTGCTTGGACGTGGCTGCAAGAAAACGATCCTCAAACAGAGGTTGGTGATACATATGTGACTGAAGCGCGACAGAGAGGCTGCATGGCTGGCAACGAGTCACTTTGCGTTTAATATGAGGTGTTTGGCCGTGCAAGGTTTTGACACGATGTTTACGTAAATATATGACTTGCCCATGACCTTGCCAAGCAAGGTGATTCTGACCCACCCTAACGTAACACCGGATCAGTGATGCTACTAAGAATGAGATGCGTGAATGAGATGAGCCCTCAAAACATAACGCGACTTCGTATTCCAACTTGTTGTTGAGGAATTCAGCAATGCTATTCATATAGCTCAGCTGAGGGAGATCCATAGCAGCTGAAATGGTGTATTGTTAATCGTTGTTGGCACTTGTATTTTGGACTGCTTTGGCTAAGGGTTCGATTCCCTACCTCTGCCCTCTGCCCTTTTTGCGACCCATCCGGCTAATTTCCTCAGTAGTGTATCGTTCCCAACCTTCTTGCCAACCAACTGCGAGCCCGACGCAAATGCATTACGACACCGATCTCGCTTGTCGCCCCAACAACTCTCACGTCTCCACCTTGGTCACCACCGACTTTGACAGCCACGACAATGCCACAAAAACAATCGGGATGACGACGACGACAGCCTCCAACGCCCACGGTGACGGTGATGGCAACACGACGTTGACGAGGTGGTAAAGGCGACAGCGACGGGGCCGGCTCCGCGGCAAGTAAGGAAGAGTATTTTTATTTCTTACCATAGTAGCTACCTACAGTATTAGTCCTATTGAATGCATTTCCGATATTGAAGCCAGAGTAAGTACGTACAAGAGTGTAGACTCGGATGCGCTACTGTATTTAACTCTGCATAGCGCTCATAATAGACATTGACGCAACGAGCGTGGGAACTTTACGCTGTTGAAGTTTAAGCTCCGCTTTCCCAGCCTGGTCACGAGCCTATTGCAGAAACTCGTAGAAGGAAATCCCTTTCCAAATCGCGATGCTCTCACTGGCTACTGTACTGGAAACCTCCCGCTTAGTGTCATGTTCGTACGTTCTGTTTGTGGTCAAGCAGGCCAAGCCAAGTTGCGGCGTCGTCGCGTCATTGATGATATCATACTACAAAAACCTCCGGTATTGTCTTGGGTATTATGCTGGCCTTAATGTCAATACTGTACGACCAAGATCGGCAAGACCGTGGCGAATATGGCGATGCTGGTGAGCTGTGTCGTAACCTTCAACATCACTGCATATCGTTGCTACGTTGCTGTCATGGCCCTGACACTGGTCACCCATTGTCCAGTTTCCGGAAATGTAGGCACAGAAATCCAGAAATGCACGCATTCATTGATAAAAAGGCCTTCCAGTGAGTGACGGGCATTCAGCGGTGACACAAGCGTGATTTATCATAAACATATGGTCGCAGTCACGTCCGAGAAACGCAGTCGATTCCGACAATGAAAATGAACGAGTCCATACCAGTTCTTATTTTGGCCGGGCGGTATGACGCGACACTGCCGCAGTAAGATGCGGCCAACTGCACCGAATGGTCACGTTGGGGGGTCAACGGATGCGACAAATGGTGCGGATGATCTCTCATGGGGGTAACCAGTCTGATAATGTCGCTTCCGACACTGAAATACGCTATAAATGCTCTGCCTCCCAGCTGGTCTTTCAACCTCCCAGTCCTCAGTGTATTTGGCCCTCTCAAGGGATCGAATGATTCTTGTGTCGTAGACACGATCTTGGTGAACGCCTGTAGTCATGCGCCACTACCTGTTCTCCGTGCTCTCTGTCTTTGCCGCTGGGTTCCTCGCCGCTCTCACTACACCCGTTGCACCTTCTTGGGACATTGCGCAGATGAAGCATGCATGGACATCTGTCCCGATGAACTGGGAAAGCTTAGGGCCCCCGCCTGTCGGAACCACGATAAACCTCGACATTTTTCTCAAGGCTCACCACGAGAAGGCCTTGATTGATGCTCTATACGAGGTCAGCACTCCTAAGCATCCAAAGTGCGTCATATTCGCTACTCTGTACACGCATCCACTCAACTGTGCCACTGCTCCATTTTCAGATATGGTGCCTACCTAGCCAAGGAGCAGGTCGCTAAGCTTCTTGCGCCACACCCAGACACTCTCGAGCTCGTGAACCTTTGGCTGGAACACCGCGGCGTATCCTCCTCCTCTATCTCAACGACACAGGGTGGTAGTTGGCTGACCCTCACAGGTGTTCCAGTATCTCAAGCCAACGATCTCCTCGGTGCATCATTCCAGCTCTACCAGCATACTGAGACGAAAGACATCGTTCTCCGCACAGTTAGTTACGCACTCCCTGCGGCGTTGCACGCACACGTGGACACTGTAGTGCCTACAACGTACTTCGGCTCTCCCCACGTGCAGATAAAGTCACCGCGACATATCGAGATCACAGTGACGCCGACAAATGTAGAACCTAACGAGCCTGCAACGTTGCTGTCGAGTCGCGATGAGAACGTTGTTCCGTCGGACCTGCGCTCGCTGTACAAGACGGAGAATTACGTACCCTCCGCAGCGGGCCGGAACGTTCTCGGGACCGTGGGCTACGGCCGTGGCGGGAAGTACCCTGGGCCGAGCCTGGCGGATCTAAGGATGTTCATGAACTTATATCGCACCGACGGGGTTGATGCGACCTTTACTCTAGCGCAGCTCAACGGCGGCACGTACGATCCGAGTAACCCTGGCCCCGAGGGGGATCTCCTCATGGAGTACACCTCAGCGATGGCGTATCCAACCCCTAACGTATACTACAGCGTCGGCCGCGCATGGGAAGATCCGTACGTCGCTTGGCTCTGCGACGTGCTCAACCAGGTGATCGTTCCGCAGACGATAGTCACGGCGCAAGGTGGCTACGAAAATGACTTCCCAATGGAACATGCAGCGAGGATGTGCCTTCTTTTCGCGGCGCTCGGCGCACGTGGAGTGAGCGTCCTCTTCGCGAGCGGCAACTCAGGAGTCGGCCCGGACGACTGCACAGTCACGGACAGCTCCGGAAATGTCCATGTCCAGTTCAGTCCAGTTTTCCCTGCATCTTGTATGTGTAGCACTCTTTTTGCCGCTTACCCTACATCCGTTCGTCCAAGTAACTCACCACAACCGCGACTGCGCATTCTTAGGTCCCTATGTCACTGCTGTTGGTGGAACGACGAGCAAATATCCCGAGATTGCAGCGAGTTTCTCCGGTGGTGGCTTCTCGAACTACTTTCGGCGCCAGCCCTACCAGGACGATGCCGTGAAAATGTTCCTGGGAAACCTCGGCAGCCTGTATAGTGGCTTCTACAAGTGTGTTGTTTGGAAAGACAAGACCCGGCCTAGTCTCACTTTGCACATTCATCTATTTATCTAGTGCAGAGGGCCGCGGCTATCCCGACATATCTGCGCAATCCGTGGATTTCATTACCATCAACCGACAGGAACCCATGATAAGAACGGGCACGAGCTGTGCGACGCCGGTTCGTGTTATTCTCTTCTCTGCGCCGTTTACCCTCGAGATGCAGCTGACCTGTATAGTACAGACGGTAGGAGGGCTTATCTCGCTGCTGAATGACTACAGAATATCCCAAGGCAAGCACCCGCTTGGTTTCTGAATCCATGGCTGTACGGCGGAGGCCTGGAGGGCCTCAATGACATCACATCTGGTTCGAACTCGGGCTGCAAAACCAATGGCTTCCCCGCGATCGTTGGATGGGACCCTGTGTGTCCCCCCTAACTTGTATCCATTGCTGACATTGGCTGACTCTGGGCACTATAGGTCACAGGTCTTGGGACACCCGACTTTGAGAAACTGCTGGGCATAGTAGAAAACATGGAGAACTAGAGGTCGGAGTTTCATGTGAGTGTGCTTGTGATGCCACGACGTAGCAATGTCGGCCATGTCGCATGTGCGAGTGAGCGCACGATGCCGCACGATCGCGTGGTTACGGACGAAGTAGTTACCAATAGATAATTCCTACGATACGGTTATGATCAGGGACGATCCCTTTACTATACTCGTTTGATTCATTTCCTTCGGAGTGCGGGTGTCCGCATATTCCTTTTCACATGTTTTTACGACCCCTTTGAGATGTACTTAAGGACGCGTAGCGTACGCCTAGTTCCCCAGTTCATCTAACTGGTGTGGTAGCAAGTAGCTTTATTCTCTATCTAATGCAGCTCCTCTACGTGGCGTGCTAGCCTGCCCGAAGACCGCCCTACACAGCTGCCCGTTGCGACAACATGGCCCAGTGAGGCAGACCTGATAGGCTAACGCAGACAACTTGCAAAGCTGACTCCAGACATATATGGTATCGTATATGTTTTACTACGAGAATATTCTTAGGCGAGTACTTTGGAGGTCACTGGCCGGTACGGTGATCACATCTCGTGAATTCATGGCCCTTGTTCCTAAACGGCCACCTTCCCCTGGAGAGGTCGCTGGCCCAAACCAGCCCCCCCCCTCCCCCCATGTCTCCCCGACGCTCACGCCTACCGCTAGCAGTAGCCCGCGCCCAGAATCCCCACCCGCCTCTCAGCTGTCAAGCACATCGGAGGGCGCAAGCCCCCCTCACACAAACCATATACCCGAACCCGCAACCCTCATGGGCCCCGCCCAACCAGGGTCTCAGTCAACCTGGCAAAGGACCTTTCCTCCCGAGCCGGAGACTTTCCCCACCCCCCCCCCAAAAAAAAGGAGGACCGCTCACCACAACACCGAGCATTCCCGAACCCAGCGCGAGCAACCCCCTCAAGGCGCATGTGTTGGACATTCAAGCCCTCAAAAGGTTAAGCGAGGATGACAAAGCTCGCATCGACGCCCGTCTTGGCACACTCAGGACGTCGTCTAACAAAATCTTAGCTGGTGTCACAAATTTTTACAATCATGCTGACCTAATTCCCACAGGGGATCGGAGCAGCCTTGAGCACGACCAAGATGAGGAAACGATCAACACGGCCTTCAAGATCATGCTGGTCGCTCTGGACGCTGGCTTCCCCAACCCAGTGCCAGGAAACGCAACCAACCCAGTGCTGGAAGGTAGCACCTGGGCCAGGGCAGTGACAGCCATGCTTGCCGTGATAGGCCGCGGGATGATCAGGTCCTCACCTGACCGCCTCAAAGTCGTGGCCGACAACCCCTTCACCCCGACTGACGCCTGCCTCAAGCTGGAGACCAATCTCCCAGGGCCCAGAACGGACGGGGAACTCATCCAACACCTGGCGGAACAAATCGCCGGTCTAGTTAACAACACCAACGACCACACCAAAGAAGCAAGCACCCTCACGTTCTTCAACAGCATCAAGGAGACCGCCAGGAAGGGCCTAGAGGAGGGAGCGGAACTCCAGGCAAGGGTCAAGGTGGACGAGTGGCGCAGCCAGCTGGTCCTTCAGCTGAAGTCGGCGTCATTCGGGGAAATCGCTGAGTCCCTCCTCTCCGAACTCAAAACTAACCCGTTCCAGGCTGACAGACACCTGGCAATCGTAAACGAGATCCTCCCTGTGATGAACTCCCTCAAAGAGATAGCCATCACGAAGGCAAGGGAGGACACTCGCAAGCGCGATGAAGATGAAATCCGAGCGGTGGTCGAAAAGGAACAGGCCTGCATGCACAAAGAAGAGACGGAAAAAGTACAGCGAGAAGTATCATGCGACGTCTCCCAAGAGGTGAGGAACTGGCGAATTGCCCACAAGGAGAAACAGGAGAAAGAGTTCCAGACAATGTTAGACGCAGAGGTAAAAGCAACTAACAAGATTGCTGTCATTAAAGCTGCGAGGGATTTGGGCCTCTCCCCCTCTGACCTTATAGCAGCGCCAGGAGGAACAGCCTCCCCTGGACGCCCCCTCCCCAAGCCACCCTCCACAAGCATGGGCCCACCCCCGACTTTGTGGGCTGGGTCCAAACGCACTGCCTCAGGCAACGCAGTCTCCGTGGCAAGGGTGCACACCCCAGCCCAAACCACACCAAGAGACGTGCAGGATGACTCGACCCCTGCTGTAATGTTTCCACTAAACGTTGGTTCAACTTGAACCCGAAGGCTTTCCTTGTATCACTTCTAAGTCAAGTGCACGGCTTGCAACCTAGGAACAACTCGTGAAGGGCGAATAACCACAGATGGTCCCCTTATACAATGTCACTTGAAGATAACTCTTGACACAAGTGAACAATGAGAGAAGAATAGTCACAATGACCAATGACTCTGCTATAAGACTGCTTTGATATGCCTGAGAGGAATACAGGTGGAAGTCAAAACAACTAAGCTAATGACTACTGGCGAAACCTGCCAACTACTTATAGTACTCCAAGACAGTATTCAAACTGAGCTCAAACTATAGTAAAACACGACCTACGACCTATTCTGCCAATAGGAATTATCAAGCCACAGGGGCTTATCATGAAACATACAGTACATGAGGCATACGGCCCCACATGAGTCAGAGATAACACAACAATGAGTCACAGATAAGAACATCATATGACTCACAAATGACATCAGAATCCAAGATAACATGATAACAAGTGTCTCGGCACAATACCAGCGCATCAGAATATCTTCCATCAGAATCGACCCATACTGGGAATTGTCCAGACCTTCGGCTATCAGGAATTCCACATCCGATCTCATGCCTACCATGGTCTTCCATAATCTTCCATCCTTGAACCACAACCGAAGTCCCATGACTTATGGATTAGGTCAGATACATACTGTGACCTGGGACTGCACGTGACATGATCACGTGGTCTTCACGCATCCTGCTCTAGAGGTGCCAGCACTGGAGGGTTCCGCATGAACAAGCATTCCACTCACAAGCTGGGCGATCCTCAACGCTTCATCTCCTTCAAGGTAGTCTTCTTCGTTTGTTCCTTGAGCCCATACAAGAGCGTGTACCTGCTCTTCTTCGTCATACTCTGGGTTTTTGCCTATCCATTGGTGTGCTTCAGGATAATCTTGGCATGTCTTCCAGTGTTCATGCATGCAACGGCGTGTCTTGACGTTGTCCGAAGGCGAGACGATGTCAGTACATGACACCTGCATACAATACGCACAGCAGGTCCCGCTCCTGCATGCCCTCCAGTCCAAGAGCCTCCCCAGCAGATACGAACTGGGGCACTGAGCCGACTCAACCAGCTCAATTTAAAAACCCATGGGCTTGCCAAACTCTTCGGCAGGCCCTGGGATCTCAACCGGCCCCAACTGCCCAGGTCACAGCTATGGAGGTAGACCCCGGGCAGGGAAACACTAACGCCCCCCCCAATTAGAAGCACAACCCCCTGCGACCAGTCTGGCAACACCCAGCAAGGAACCCAATGACTGGGGTCTTGCGACGATCCAGGCAATGCTAACCACCTTAGCCGCCCGGATTGAACAAGTCGCAAACATGGTCCAAAACCCGCGTGACCCAGGAAGCACCAGCGTGCGTGGCGACAGCAACCCCCTGGCCCCTCAAAAGCTCAAACACAGACTGGGAGGCCTCCACATGCACCCAAGGTGGACATCCCCCAGGCCGGCACAGACAACGGACCGGCCCAGGGTGCCCCTGAGCACGGAGCCTGGAACAACATCACCGCGGAGGGGATCGCCCAACAGAGGGAGACCAACACCTGGGCTTCCTGAGCAGTGGCAGCTCAGGGAAGGACACCCATGGGACGACCTTCATCAAAACCCACCGATGCAAGAGGTCCCTCCAACACTGAGGTCACAGTCCTAAGAGATGGGGGCCTCCACTCTGAAGCCGCCGAAGCTGCCATGCGCGCCCAGCACCCAGACTCGATAGTGAAGGAGGTCCAAAAACAAATAAACGTGAATGTAAAGAATAACCCAATGCAGCTGCTGGCCGGTAGGTGGAGCAGTTCGGTCAAATGAACAGGCAACTTTATCTTCACGATTTGCGGGAGGGTGGACTTCCCCCTCATCGCATCATACTCACGCTTCCTCCTGGCCCCCTTCCTGGGCGCGGAGCTCGCCCCAATGGGCAACTGGACTTGGGCGCAGCTACGCGGGGTCCCTATCTGGGGCGACAACGGCCGCCCACATCCCCAGGACGTGCTGCTCGCCACTCTTAGGACCAACCCCACGTTCGAAAACGCCATCCTCACCATCACCCCCAGATGGCAGGTCCCAATTGAAAGACTAAATGGAGACACTGGTACAGTGCTCATTTCCTACTCGGACCCTGATGGCACCATTTCCAGACAGGCGCGGGAGGATCACATCTTTATGTTCAACTCATACATCAAGTTTACGGTTTCCCCCTCCCGGCCCCACCTCATCCAATGCACCCGTTGCCACCAATTTGGACACGCACACAACTCCAGGGCCTGCCGAGTACCTGTGGACACACTGATCTGCTTCAAGTGTGGAGGCCCGCACCGCACTGAGCGCCACAGCCAGGAGTGTCAGCGCGTCCACAGGGACGTAGGCGTCTGTGACTGTCCCCTCAAGTGCATCCTCTGTGGGAACACCGGCCACCATGCACAGGATCTGAAGTGCCCTAAAAGGGCCGACTCCGCCCCCACACGCTCCGCAAACCAACCCCAAGTGCAAGCGCAACACGCCACCCGCGAAGAACAAGGGGAGGGGTGGGTCATGGTCGGGAGCAAGAAACGTAGCCAAGTACCAGCTCACCCTGCCTACAGGGGCACAGGCAAGGGCAAGCAACCCCCTCCCCCTTCCCCTGCAAGTGACAACAGAAGCATGAACAAAGGCACCTCTGAAGTGCAAGTTGAAAACGACCTCGACTGGAACTGGGGCGAAGAACCTTGCCCTGGTGGCTGGGACAACACAAGCAAGTATATGGGGCCTGGGCGCATCCAAACACCGGCCCCCCGCAATGCCACCCCAGGCCCTTCCCATGTCTAACAACCTCACAACATTTTCACTGGTGTCGGTCAACATGGGCAGACGCAACACTTCCACTCATGCCCTTCTTAATTCCAATGTCACTGACCACGTTATCTTTATGCAGGAACCATGGTACTCGAAAATAGGTACCGTGAGAAACAACCAAGACCACGAAGGCGTTGACATCCTCGGGGCAGCAGCAAACCCAAAGTGGGACATTATCTACCCTGCCACCTGAGCGCCTGGAGAGCGCATTAAGGTTGTAACATATGTAAGACTAACAGAGATTGACGCAGGTCGCCGAAACTTGCGCATATCCGCAACTTGCCGCACAGACCTGTGCGCCCACCCCTGCATCCAATTGCTGGACTTTTGCACTGGGAAGGAGAAGTGGAGGGTGCTGAACTTCTATAATGACGTACGTGACCCGTCGGCCCTCAATACGCTGACCACATTAGACCTCGACCCCACCATCCCAACCTTACTGGTCGGAGATTTCAACACCCACTCCCTGTCATGGTCCTTGCCAGGCTGGGACAGATCCCCTCACGCCAACAGACTGGAGAACTGGCTGGCACCCTAAACTTTTAGCCTCCTCTCTGAACCTGAAGTTCCCACCTGACGAGGCACAGTGGCAGCCAACGAGAGAGACAGCGTGCTGGACCTTATATGGACCAACCTTGCTGCTGAGCAAATTCTCTACTTCGCCGTCCCAGAAGTCGACTTGCTGGGTTCACTTGGGTCAGACCACGCATTAATGCGGTGCACCATCTTCCCTACATCCATGATCCCATGGCTCCTTAAGGAATCAGTCTCAGGGTACAAACTCGATGCAGGTAAGATCGAAGAATGGACGGAAGCCCTTGAGAGCACAGGCCACTTCACAGGCATCCCCCTCCTTGTGGATATCTCGGACATTGACCTTGCGGTCGACGTCCTCTTCAATGCCATTGAAACTGCGTCAAGTGCAGCCTTTGAGAAGCGTTGGCCAACAAACTGGAACAAAGTTTCTAGGTGGTGGAACCCGGATTGTGAAAACGCGGCCAGAGAGATGAAGGCAGTGATTTCAGAAGAAGACACGGTAGCCACGGCAAAGAAACTCAAGAAGGTAACCCAAGAAGCTAAGCGCAAATGGGCTGACAAGTTCATACAGAAAAACGGTGTATGGGACCTCGCAAAGTGGAGGCACGGCCAAAGGGTCACCCGGGTCTCCGCCCTACAGAACGGAGAGGGAGAGCTGGTCTTCGACCACGATGGCATGGCTGACACCCTCTCACGCCACTTCTTCAACGACAACCCAACCCAGGTCCAGACTCAGTTCCACGACGACCCTCACCCAGTTCCCCAACAGGAATGGACCCCATCGGCCCCAAGGAGATAGAAAAACTCCTCTTGAAGACCTCAAATACGTCCAGCCCAGGACTCTCAGGCATGGGCTACCAACTCTTGAAATGGAGCTGGGGCGTGATCAAGGACTATGTAGCCGCGCTGTTCAATGCCTGCGCAACATTAGGCTACCACCCAACCCGGTGGAAGCATGCAGTTATCGCAGTCATCCCCAAACCAGACCGCAAAGACTATGCGCTGCCCAAGAATTACCGACCCATCGTGCTACTAGAGACCTTCGGTAAGCTCCTGGAGAAGGTGATGGCTAAAAGAATGCTCGCAGATGTCACTCGGGAGAACCTTATCCCCACCACGCAATTCGGGGGAAGGAACGCTTCCTCATGCACAGATGTGGGAATCACCCTCATCCACAACATCACACTGGCACACAGCGCAGGCCTAAAATGCGGCATCTACTCTTTGACATACGAGGGTTCTTCGACAATGTCAATCATGCCTGCTTGGTAAACGTGCTGAAGGACGTCGGATTCCCCCAGGAAGTCCACAATTGGGCCAAGTCCTTCCTCAGGGACAGGAAGGTCAGGCTTCGCTTCAACGGTGCCCTCGCGGTGGAGTGTCAGCTAGACCTAGGCACCCCCCAAGGCTCCCCTGCCTTGCCAGTTCTCTCCATTATCTACACCTCCCCCCTTCTTCACCAGATGCAAGAATGGAACAACTCATCCCTCGGTATGTATATCGACAACGGGGTCATTTTTGCATGCACCGAAACTTGGGAAAGGGTGACATCCCTTCTAAGAGCACGCTACTCTGCCTGCCAGGACTGGCTAGACCGGGCTGGCCTAGCCATGGAGCCGGACAAGATGGAAGTCCTTTTCTTCAGGAAACCGGGAAGTCATAACATCACCCCCCCCACCATCTCGAATCATCCTCCCTGATCCATGCATTAACTCCTATTATGCAGTCGCCGCCTCAGTCACAGTCCGATACCTCGGGTTTTTCATCAACCATAAATTGGACTGGATGACTCATGTAAACACCATGTGCAACCGTGTGCGCGCATCCCTCAAGGCGCTACAGCTGCTAGGCAACTCGGTCAGAGGCCTGTCTGCCGCCAACTGGAGGCTGGTCTACAATGCAGTGTGTCTCCCTGTCCTAACGTACGGATGCCAACTTTGGTTCACAGGCAAACAAAAAACCCTCGTGAAGAAACTACAAGCAGTCCAGAACGAAGGAGTCAGAATCATCACAGGAGCATTCCGCACTGCCCCTAGGGATGCCCTCCACAAGCACCTCCGTATTTTCCCGATGCACATACGACTCTTGATGCTAATGAAAACCTCAGCGCTCTGCCTTTACAGACTCCCCAAGCAGTCCCAGCTGCTGTGCCGCCTCGGGGCTGACTGGCACTCCCCCAGCGAAGATGACCTCCCCAGCCCTGTCCCACCCACATGCAACCAGGGCAGACCGAGAACCAACCCCACCCCTCTTGAAGCCCTCGCCAGTCGCGTCCCAGCAACGGGACCCCGCTTGTAACGTTTCTGCCCAATGCTACCTTCAGTACTGCCTTGGCCTGCAGCACTGGAACATGTGACGAGGACGAGAGCCGACGCTACTCCGAATGACGCCTGGAATAGCCAAATAAGGAGAGGACTGGCCCAAACAATGGGAACAGCCATAGATAGAGTCCTAGAAAGGACAACAAGACAAGAGGAATAAAAGAGTGAACAGCAATGTATTAACAGGGAACCACCATGCTAGTCATGAGGTGGGTATGAGAATACAAAGCTAAGGACCATACTGTCCAAAGCTCTACCCTATATACTGCTCAAAGGACTGGGTTTCAACCTGAGTCCCAAGCTACTCTATGACTCGAGAGATAAGCATATGGCTTATCCTCCAATAAGATGCGTCCATCACTGATGCTCCACCACATGAGGCGAACAGCCATCAGGGCCATCAGTAATAAGAGTCATAATGACTCTTCCATCAGAGATATACTAAATATGGATGTCCATCAGAAATATCCATCAGAACCCCAAGATAAGGGCCTGGAATGACCTCGGCTTCTGATAAGCCGGCATGGGCTTTCACCCGACCTGGTCACATGACTGGAACTTCCCACAGTCACGTGCATTCTCACCAAGTCTTCAGATATTCTTTGCATGCCTTTGCAGGCAGTGCGCACTCTTGCACGTGCACCGAATGTCACATGACCGCATGGCACGATACGTGACACCGCTGCAACGAGCTCGCAGTAGCCCCATGGGAAGCACCTAACTGGGGGCAGCGGCTTGTCTACAAAGCCAACACAGGCGGCACCTCCTCCAATGGCAGACGGACCATCATACGCATGATCACTGAAGAAGATGACCTGGCAACCGCTCTGGTCCATGTAGTAGGAATGGTCACCAACTGAGGCAGACGGGATGGTAAGATGATGGGGGCTGTGGCAGCAGTCATCCCACAAGCGTGGGGCAATAAAGAGGACCACGACCAGGCTTTCAAACTGGGTGTAGGGGTAAGCCAATACGATGTGGACGCATTTGGCATCAGCCTCGCCAGTCAAGCCATCCTGTAATGTTTCCACTGAACGTTGATCCGAATTGGATCCGATGGGTCTTCCTTGCTTCAACACTGAGCAAAGCACACAGCTTCTGAACTCAGGAACGACTTGTAAAGGGGAAACAACCAATAAGGTCCCCTAAGACCGCCTAGCTTGAGGTTCGTTTCAAGGTGGCAATGCCTAACAATTAAGTTGGCAACAAGACTAGTCACACTGATTAATGACTCTGCTTCAAGACTGTCTTATAACCCTGAGAAGAATACAGGTGGATATCAAGACAACTAAGCTAGCAAACTATAGCGCAGCTTGTATAGTATATATAGTACACAGATACAACCATAAAAGGTGAGCGTCCATCAAGCCATCAAGGCGACACATATAGTATGACTCACACATCAATAAGCAAATAGTAAGCAAATGAATAAGGCATCAATAAGCCGTAAGTAAGCGTTCTCACCAATGAGTGACTGAGCACCTCCAACCAGTGAGTAAGCAACCATGGGACATCAATAAGCCCACCTCATCGCATAAGTAAGCGATCATCAACCATAAGTAATCGAACAGTAAGAAACTGTCATCCACATCAGTAAGCCTTAAATGCGTCAGTAAGCATTGGCTTGGCGCTAACACATCTTCTGCCAATTCCAATGGCTACCTTCGCATCGGAGTCCCCTGACTTATGGGTTAGGTCAGATACATACTGTGACCCAGGACTAGTCTTCCATCCTACACGTCCCGTGACTTATCTTTTAGACCAGCTCCATGGTCTGGGACTTTATCACATGACCGTGTCATGTGATCCTCACTTGTCCTGTAGTAATCCTCCTGCCAGCCTCTGGGGATATACTGCAAGTAACCAGGGTACTCACAAGCTGGTGGACCCTGTACGCCTCTTCTTCTGAGAGGTAGCTGTTGTCTTCTGCCTGTACAAGTGTGCGTACGGCTGCTTCTTCCTCAATATCTTCTTGTGCACGTGATTCCCAGGTATGCGCCTCTGGATAATCATGGCAATTCTTCCAGTGTTCGTGAAGACACTTGCGTTGCTTGCTGGCAGGTTGAGCGGATCGTAACACATCCACTCATACCTTAACGCTGGAGGGGAAGCCCGCCACTTCATAATTCTATCCAGATCCCAGGCAGCCATTTCAGGCATCTCAAACCCCAACTCACATGCCATCCAAGAACATACCCTCAACTTTGCGCACGTGGTTAACCACATTCTGTCCATGTTCGAGGACATCTCCATCTCAGTAGAGTGGACCCCTGCGGACACCCGCCTAAGAGGCTTCTGCCAAGCTAAGTTCCACGCCCAGGAAGAGTGTGCACAGCTCTCGGATGACGACATTGAATGCAGGAACATCCTATCAGCCACCTTTCAAAAACAGAAGACCCGCGTGGAAGCCTTTGAGCAATGGGCCCACGAATGGCACAACAAACCACGCACGTCCCTTGCCTACCGACTCTCACTCCTTAACCCCCCAGACGACCACAACCACCCTATATGGATGGCAGCCACCAAAGATGAGCCGTCCCATTCTTCATTCTGCACTGCCTTGCGGCTTGCTGTTGGCCACTCTTTCACAGCTGAATACACCCGCCGGTTCAAGAAAGACTTCGAACCCTTGGACGTGATATGCGAGTGTGGGTCAGGAGAGCGCACCCTGGCCCACATCATCTTCGACTGCGAGCTCTTCTCCAGAGCCCGCAACGAAGCTCAAATTGACAACCGGCGAACGCGCCCATCCCTCCACGACTTATTCGCCTCACTAAACGGGGCAAGACAACTCCTCCATTTCCTCCAGAGAGCCACCCCTGCCCACAAACCCACCAGGACACCATGGCTCCCAGGTGTACCCAGGTTGGACCCCACCACCGACGGGTGGTATTGGGACGATACCATTACGTGATGGACCCTCCAGTGATCCTTGTCCACGAGGCCCGAAGCCACAACAACGAACCATAACCCAGCTTGTCTCCTTTGATAAGGGACCTGGGCCTCTATTAGCGTCGCGTCCTGTATGCAGTCTTGTTGGTTCCCCCACATGTTCTCCCTTTGTAAACGACCACGGTCGACCGGTTTTTGTCTTAGTTACATGCCCCGGAATACAAATGAAATCAAAAAAAAAAAACATCTCGTGAATTATGCAGTCTGTCTTATGAGACCGTGAGAGATGTTAGCGAGCTCTGACATTTATATCGTAAACACGTCATTCATCTGACCGACCTGGTTTTTACTGGCCTCATGGATGGCTTAGTTATTTCCGTCCTTCGCAGATCTCCAAACAGCGTTTCTTTTTGCTTACGCATAAGTTCGCAGACTTTAATTTGCATCTCATCGTGACTAGCACCGCGTGCGCCTCTCTAGTAGAGTCTCTACATGTGCCTCCACCAGTGCTAACAAAATGAGAACTGATCAGAGTAGTGAAGCAAGAGATGAGAGAAAAGGTAAGTATCGAGTATGGGTCAGATTGGGATATCTACGAACCAAGCTACGAACTCTGACGCTCGGAGCGGCACTCCTCGATGTCCTGCTGCGTCATACGCGTGCCAAGGATGACGTCCCAATGGACGAACCAGGGCTGATAGAAAATCGATTTTGATGCCGAGAATCTAGTGGTGGATGTCGTGGTAGTCGGCGGTCACGGTATTCCCGCGCTTTGCATCTGGAGCGAGTCAATGGAAGTCTGTACTCGCAGTCGTCGTCGACGCTCTTGAAGGTTGAGATGGCGAAGAAGAGGGCTGCCTTTCAAAGAAAGAGGCGCGGGATGAATTCGATGAGCAATTCGCCGAAAAAGTCGAGCAAGAAAACTTCGAAAGGGCGGTGGTAGAGCGCGCCAAAGGAGTACGGCACATGGACCCGGTGTGCACCGAGTGGAGGTGCTTGTTGAGCAACTTGTTGAGGTTCATAGAGCGATGAAATAAGTACCGTCCGATGTCGAGGACGACCCGGAAAAATATATTGGAGGTCAGGGATGGGGGCACGGATACTAGAAGTAGAGGGGAACTCATACGTAGCAACGACTAGCTGGGCGGCGGTGATAAAGTACCAGTAGAGGAAATAAGCTAGCCGCGGAGGATTTTCTCTGAAGTTCCCGAGGAGGGAAAACCCCTGATTGTCCGAGGTGAGTACTCTAAGGGAGTGTGAAAGGGCGCGGGCAGTGGCGCGCATCACCGCGGTGTGGTCGGGACATTCTGGGACCTCGGATAGCCGGAAGTACCCTAGGGAGGCCTGTGTATCCTGCTGGAAAATGACTGCACGGAAGATCTGGGGAGGGGTATGGCGGTTTCAAGAGGAAATCTCTGCGGAGTCACGATTTTGATAGAAGTACTAAAGCCACACACAGTTGGAGACGTCAGGGCAACAGAAGAACATAAGAGGACTGAAATTCGAGTCTAGAAACACTGCCAGGAGAGGGTCGGAGAGATCTGGAATGAGCGAATTGGCCTAGGAGTAATAAAGAGCGTGAGAACGGAATATGGGATTGTCGGACTCGGAAGGAGCGGTGGTGTTCATAGTCGATGTGGACGATATGGTGGTTGTGCTCGCAGACTCACTTGTGGTGTCGCCCGCAAGTGCGTGGGCAGTTACTAGTTACTTTGGAGTCAATTAGTTAGAAAAAAATTGTAGTAGAGAAAAGTATGGCAAAAGAAAGACAAGCGTGAGAGGATGCCCCGCCAGCGAGTCCTGTATCGTCCGGAAACTCGTAGAAAAATACATTTCCGAATCGTTTCCTGCACTATAGATAGGTAGAGTGCAACCGTGCGATAGTTTTTTTTTTTTTTTTAACCGCGCGATTGTTGATTGAACATGGCCGCAAGTATGGTCGGCCGGAAAGTGTACGACGCAGCAGTGTTCAAGGCTGTGTCACCGTTGGCCCCGGCGGCGCGGGGTAATTCAAGTTGATGGATGTTTGCCCGGTCTAAGCCGAAGTGAGGCACGAGCGTAGGCGTAGAGCCTACTGTAGTCTTCGCGCGAATGGACCAAGCGGCACGTGCTTATGCTTTTCTCCGCCACCTGCCTTCCCCGCCATACATCCGGTTCAAAGAATCGGAACTCTTTTTTTCTCCCGCCCTACCGCACCCTGATAGTATACAAAAGGGATCGATGATGAGCCCGATGGCTCTGATGCTCAGCAGTTCGCTCCGGGTGTTCCCGCCCACCCGTCGCGACCTCGCCTCAGGCATCAGAACCACCACTTCATTTTCGATCGAGAAGCACTTCGTGCTCCCGCCCACTCTCTCTCGTCCTTCATTCAACTCTCCTTACTCTGCCTTGCCATCAATTCACTCTCTGCATTCCCAACTATCCCACCGCGTAGTACAACCTGTCGGCGTAACACTAGTAGACACCGATCACGATAATATACCCACCCGTTTCCTATGCCATAACCACGAAGCGTGCAGCGTGCCAACTCTTTGTCGTCCCCTTTAGTGTCGCTGCACATCCTTCCCACATGGCAACCGGTCTGCAGGGTAATGACTCACAAAGAATGAGTATGTTATGAGTCTCACGTCCCAGTCTTTTTTTTTTTTTCATTTGTATCACGGAGCATGTATCTAAGACAAAAACCGGTCGGCCGTGGCCTAACAAAACAAGATGGTCATGACAAGGTGAGGGGGGAAAGTGTGTGCGTAAGGTGTGTGGACGTATGCCCAGGTCCCTTATTAAAGGAGACAAGCTGGGTGGAGGCTAGTTGTTGTGGTTTCGGGTCTCACGACCAATGCCCTCAAGGGTACATCATGTTATACTATCGTCCCAATACCAGCCATCGGTGGTTGGGTCCAACCTGGGCACTCCTGGGAGCCAAGGTGCTCCGGAGGGTTTGTGGGCAGCAGTGGCGCGTTCTAAGAATTTGAAGAGTTGGCGCGCTCCGTCAAGGGAGGCGAAGAGATCCCACATTGATGGGTTAACTCGGTGGTTGTCAATCTGTGCTTCGTCGCGTGCTCTTGAGAAGAGGGAGCAGTCAAATATGATGTGTGTGAGTGTGCGTTCCTCGTAGCTACACTCGCAGATGACATCAAGTGGTTCGAAGTCTTTTTTGAACCGTCTTGTGTACTCGGCTGTAAAGGCATGCCCAACTGCGTAATGTAAAGCTGTGCAGAAGGAGGATCTAGATGGCTCATCTTTTATAGCTGCCTTCCAAAGGGGGTGGTTGTTTCCATCCAGTGGTTTCAGGAGAGAAAGTCGGTACGCATGTGACGTGCGTGGTTTGAGGTGCCACTCCTGTGCCCATTGCTCAAATGCTTCTGCCCAGGTCTTTTGTTTCTGGAAGGTTGCCGACAGCACATTCCTGACTTCTATGTCGTCATCAGAGAGCTGGGCGCATTCTTGCTCTGCTTGGAACTTGGCCTGACAGTACCCTCTCAGGTGAGAGTCTGCTGGTGTCCACTCAACTGATATTGAAGCGTCAGCGAAAGAGGAGAATATGATGTTGTTTACGTGCGCAAAGTTCAAGGTGTGCTCTTGAATCGTTCGCGAGTTGTGGTTAGATATTCCTTGTATCGCTGATTGTGACCTTGACAATATTATGAACTTGCGAGCTTCTCCTCCATCCTTGAGATATGACAGAATGGCCCTACTGGCTAGGGAGATGCCAAAGGCATCCACATCGTATTGACTGACTCCTTCACCTAGTTCATATGCCTGGTCGTGGCACTGGCTTTCCCGGGGTTGACTCCAGGCACATGGAATCACCGCCGCTGCGGCTCCCACTATCTTGCAGTCACGTCTACCCTTGTTAGTGATCACCCCTACTACATGAACGAGTGCGGTGGTGGGGTCCTGTTCTTCTGTGATCATTTGAATGACTGCTCGGCGTCCGTCATGGGAGAGGTTGGGTCTGGATCTGAAGGTCAGTCGTTCTCCCCAATGGGGTGCTTCCCATGGGGTTACCGCGAGCTCATTGCACCTGGGCCCGTTTGCTGGTACTAGTGACGCAAGGGCTTCCAGGGGAGTGGGCTTGGTTCTGGGGCATGTCCCGGCTCTTGTTGGTGGGACCGGGTAGGGAAGGTCATCCTGGCTGGGGGTGTGCCAGTCCGCTCCTAGTCGGCAGAGGAGCTGAGATTGATTGGGGAGTCTATATAGTCGGAGCACAGAGGTTTTAGTCAGCATTTTGAGTCGGATGTGCATAGGAAAAACCCAGAGGTGCTCATGGAGCGCTTCTCGCAGTGCCGACCGGAATGCCCCGGCAATGATCTTTACTCCTTCGTTTTGGACTGCTTGCAATTTCTTGACAAGGGTTTTTTGTTTTCCTGTGAACCAGAGTTGGCATCCGTATGTGAGCACTGGGAGACACACCGCATTGTAAACCAGTCTCCAATTGGCTGCGGATAGCCCTCGGACCGAGTTTCCTAGGAGCTGTAGTGCCTTTAGTGATGCTCTAGCTCTATTGCACATGATGTTAACGTGTGTTGTCCAATCGAGCTTGTGGTTGATGAAGAATCCGAGGTAGCGTACTGTATCAGATGCCTTGACTACATAGTAGGAGTTGATTTCTGGGTCGGGAAGGAGGATCTGGGAGGGGGGGGGAATTACATTTCGGCTTCCTGGTTTCCTAAAGAAAATGAGTTCCGTCTTATCAGGCTTGATAGCGAGTCCTGCTCGCGTAAGCCAGTCCCTGCATACTGAGTAGCAGGCTCTGAGGAGTTTTGTGACACCTTCCCAGGTCTCCGCACAGGCGAACAGTACTCCGTCATCAATATACATACCTAGTGAGGACTGGTTCCAGCCTTTGACGCGATGCAAGAGGGGGGATGTATAAATGACTGAGAGGACCGGTGAGACGGGGGACCCTTGGGGGGTGCCCAGGTCCAGGTCACGCTCTTCCGCCAGCGCCCCATTGAATTTCAGCCTTACCTTCCTGTCCTTAAGGAATGACTTTGCCCATCCGTGTATCTCCGCTGGGAATCCTAGGTTGTTCATCATGGTTATCAGTCGTGCGTGGTTGACATTATCAAAGAATCCCTGGATGTCGAAGAGCAGGATCCCACACTTCAGGTTTGCGCGGTGGGCTGTCGTGATATCGTGGATTAATGTGAGGCCCGCATCGGTGCATGATGACGCGTTCCTCCCTCCAAATTGTGTGGATAGGATTAGATTGTGCCGGGTGACATCTGCTAGAATGCGTTTAGCCATCACTTTTTCCAGGAGCTTACCAAACGTCTCAAGTAATGTGATCGGTCTGTAGTTCTTCGGAAGTGAGTAGTCTTTCCGATCTGGCTTGGGGATAACTGCGATGGCTGCCCGCTTCCACCTGGAGGGGTGGTATCCTAAGAGTGCACACGCATTGAACAACGCTGTGACATAGTCCTTTACCACTCCCCAGCTCCACTTCACTAGCTGGTACCCCACTCCCGAGAGGCCCAGGCTGGACGTGTTGGATGTCTTCATGAGGAGTTTCTCGATCTCCTTCGCTGTGATCGGTGCCCATTCTCTTTGTGGGACGGGGTCCGGGTCGTCGGTAAAGTGGGTTTCGACTGCCTTTGGGTTGTCGTTGAAGAACCTGCTGGAGAGAGCAGTTGCCATCTCGCCGTGATCAAAAACTAACTCGCCTTCGCTGTTTCGTAGAGCTGAGACGCGTGTGACTCTTTGCCCGTGTCTCCATTTGGCGAGCTCCCATACCCCTGTTTTCTGGATGTATTCATCAGCCCACGATCTTTTGGCTGTCTGCGTCACCTTCTTTAGATGTTTGGATGCGGCTGCTTTCTCTTCCTTGTCTGGCGCTTCCTTCACTTCCCTTACCGCCTTCTCGCACTCTGAGTTCCACCATCGAGAGATCTTGTTGCGGTTGTTAAGTCTTCGCTTTTTGAAGGTTTCGCTTGACGCAGTTTCGATTGCGTCAAAGAGGACGTCGATGGCTAGGTCTATGTCGGTGTGGGTGTCCAAGGGTGGGATGCCGACGAAGTGTCCCGTATACTCAAGGACCTTTGTCCATTCCTCGACTTTTCCCGCATCGGCCTTATATCCTGTCACAGTTTCCTTGGGGAGCCACGGGATGTGTGAGTTGGGGAATATGGCGCACCGGATCAGGGCATGGTCTGAGCCCAATGAACCTGCCCAGTCGATCTCTGGGAGGCCGAAGTAGAGGGCTTGTTCGGCTGCCATGTTGACCCATGCGAGGTCGAGAACACTGTCTCTCTCGTTTGCAGCCAATGTACCTCGTCTAGTCGGCTTCCCTGGTTCTGACAGGAGGCTGAATGTTTGGGCGGCTAGCCATGTTTCCAATCTATCGGCATGGGGTGATTTGTCCCATCCCGGTACTGACCAGGATGGAGAGTGAGTGTTGAAGTCACCAACCAGGATGGTCGGGGTGGTCGGGTCTAGATCAAGTGCGGTTAGCGTTTCCAAAGCTGAGGGGTCGCGTACATCGTTATAGAAGTTAATTGCCCTCCACTGTTCTCCTCCCATCCGTAGGTCCAGCAATTGGATGCAGGGATGGGCGCATAGGTCTAGTCTGGGGGTGGCTGATATCCGTGCATTGCGTCGGCCTGCCTCTATTTCCGTAAGTCTAATGTATGTTACAACTTTAATCTGCTCGTCCTGCGTGCGTGTTGAAGGATAGACAATGTCCCACTTGGGGTTAGCTGCTGCGCCTAGGACGTCAACGCCCTCGTGTGCCAAATTGTTTCTTGCGGTACCAATACGGGCGTACCACGGTTCCTGCATAAATATGATATGGTCAGTGAGGTTTGTGTTAAGGAGCGCATGGGTTGAGAGATTGCGTCGGCCCATGTTTACTGACACAAGTGAGAATCTAGTAGGTTGTCTATACATGGGAAGGACCTGGGGTGGCGTTGCGGGGAGCTATGCCATATGATGGCCCATGTCCCGTTGTCTCTTCTTTGGTGTTATCCCATCCTCCAGGGACAGGTTCCTCTCCTAGTCTTTCCCAGTCTAAGTCCCACTCCACCTGTGCTTCAGAGGTGCTGTCGTCGAATGGGTGTCCTTGGCTCGCTGGTGAGGGGGTGGGGCTTGCTTGCCCTTGCCTGCTCCTCTGTATGCTGGTCTCGCCAGGACTCTGCTTCATTTCTTACCTCCTACTGTGGTCCAGCCTTCCTGGTTTTCTGGTGGGGCGTGTTGGGTGGCTACAGATGGCTGGTTAGTCGAGCGCTGGGGGGCAAACTCACCTCGTTTGGGGCATTTTGGATCCCTCGCGTGGTGGCCTGTGTTCCCACAGAGTAGACATTTAAGTGGGCAGTCGCATACGCCAATGTTCCTATGAACTCTGCGGCATTCTTTGTTGTGTTTTTCGGTATGGTGTGACCCTCCGCACTTGTAGCAGATGAGTGCATCTGTTGGGACTCGGCAAACACGGGAGTTGTGCGCATGGCCTAGCTGGTGGCAACGCGTGCATTGGATAAGGGTGGGGCGTGAGGGTGAGACCGTGAATTTCACATAAGAGTTGAACATGAACACATGATCCTCCCTTGCTTGCCTGGTGATAGCCCCGTCAGCATCACAATAGGAGATGAGGATGGTACCTGTGTCCCCAGTGAGTCTCTCTATGGGGACTTGCCACCGGGGTGCTATTGTGAGAATCGCGGTTTCGAAGGCCAGGTTGGCCCTAAGCACGTTGAGGAGTTCCTCCTGTGATTGTGGAGTCCCTACCTCATTCCATATCGGCACGCCTCTAAGTTGGGCCCAGGTCCAGGTACCTGTTGGGGCAAGCTGGGCGTCCAGGAATGGGGCGAGGAGGAATCGTGAGTAGGAGGCAATGAGGGAGAAGTCCACTCTACCACGAATTGTGAAGATGAAATTACCCGTTCGCCTTACCGAGCTGCTCCATCTGCCGGCGAGCAGTTGGATTGGGTTGTTCTTGATCTTGGCGTTAATTTGCCTCTGCACCTCCTTGACGATGGTGTCTGGGCGTTGGGCCCGAACAGCAGCTTCGGCAGCTTGAGTCAAAAGGCCCCCATCCCTGAGAACAGTGACTTCTGTGTTTGATGGTCCTTTGGCCTGGGCGGCCGAGGCTCTGGCCGTTGGGCGTCCTGTAGGGGTGCGGCCTTGGTTGGCTGCTGCCCGGGTGGCGTAGGCATTGGCATTTGTTTGCTGAGCGATGCCGTTGGCGGTGATAACGTTCCAAGTCCTTCGGGGTGGTTCTGTCTGGATGAACCCATCGTTGGTGTTCGCTGGTCTTGGGATATCCACCCTCGTGGGTTGTTGCGTCGGTCTGTTGTCAGCAGCTGGAGTCCTCTCGCTTGCTGACCTGTTCTGTGGTTTTTCTACCATATCTGCAACCTGTTCTATACGAGCGGCGAGCGATGCCAGCATGTTCTGGATGGCTTCAAGCCTGCTCGCTTTGGGATTTGCTTGGGTGCTCAACGGCAATGGTGTGGGATGCCCTTGATTCTGTGGGGCGGCGTCAGCGTGCAAGGGGCCATTATCTACCTCCATGACGTTGTTGGGGTTATGCATTGACCCTGCCAGTCCACCGTTGTCACCTGGGCTGGGTGTTCTGGGACAGTTGGGCGGAGGCTGAGGGCCTGCGTGTGAGAACCCACTTGTGGGTGGCACCAATGGAACAATTCTTCTGGGGGATGGGTATGCGATTTCCAGGGGTGCTGTGGGGGCGGGTGCTCGTGGGCCGGTAGGAGTACGCGACCGACTCCGAGTGTTTCATGCCGGGGAGTCTTCTACTACGTCCATCGAGGACCCTGGGGCGGGCGTGGGACATCTGATGGGTTGGGCCGAGTTACCTGATGCCGTGCGCTTGGCCCCTGTTCGAGGAGGGGGTGGTCCCATGGGGGAGACCCCCGGTTTCAGGTGTGCGTTTCGGGGGGAGGGGTCTTTCCCTCCCGGGGCTGTGGCGAAATCTGATGGGGTGAGTCCAAGATCTCTGGCTGCCTTGATTACTGCCAATTTATTTGTCGCTTTGACTTCGGCGTCCAGCGCATCTTGGCACTCTTTCTACCTCTTCTCTTTGTAGGCTATTCGCCAGTTTCTTACCTCCTGTGAGACGTCTTGGGAGACCTCCCGCTGCACGTGTTCGGTCTCCTTCTTGTGCATGTTGGCGCGTTCTGCCTCGACTGCCAGTTTGATATCGTTGGTTAACTCATCTTTGATGGCTTCCTTGGCCTCGGCTATTGCCTTGTTTCTGAGGGCGACCATCTGTGTGAGGACTTGTTTTGTGTAAGCCTTGTGAATGTCAGTGTGTAGCGGGTTAGCGCTGAGCTCTGAGGCGAGGGACTTAGCGATCTCCTTGAATTCTGTGGCTTTCAGGCGATTCACGAATTGGTTGCGCCATTCGTCAACTTCAATTCGGGCTTGGAGTCTAGCGCCTTCCTCCAGGTGCACCCTTGTTTTTTCCTTGATGCCATCAAAGAACGTGTAGGGGTTAGCATCGAGGTTGAGATCATTGTGGAAGTTTACCATGCCACCTATCTGTTCTGTTAGGCATTGCAGTAGTTCTCCTTCCGTTTTAGGTGGAATGATGTCTTGGTGCAACTTCAGGATTGCAGTGGAGAGATTTAGCGGGATGCTTGTCGCCGCTTTGAGACAGGCGGGGGTGGATCTGATCATCCCTCTCCTGATCGCTGCGAGAGTCGCGCAGGCCACACGGACCCAGGTGTTACCTTCGAAGACCGGGGGAAATTGTACTTCCAACGTCGGTGACGGGAATCCTGTGTCTAATGCATACATTGCGAGCCTGAAGGCGGAGTTGAGGGCTTCTGGCTCGTGGCATATGTCGTCCCTGTCCGGGCCGTCAACTGGTGTAAGGTTAGCCGTGTTGTAATAGTTAGTGACACCGGCTAAAATTTTGTTGGACTCAGCTCTAAGCGAGTCTAGGCAGTTTTCTATGTAAATTATTTCCCCGTCTGTGAGGCAGGCCAGGAGTTTTGGGTCGTGTTCGTCCGCTTTGGAGGGGGCGAATGCACTGAAGTTGGAGAGACTGGATGTTGCTGCAAGTGGCCCCGCGGTGGGTATAGGAAAAGTCTCCGGGGGTGGGAGGGAGTTCTCCCAGGGTATCAGGGCTCCTGGTTGAGCAGGGCCCATGAGCGTTGATGTTGGGGTTGTTGTTGTTGGAGGCGGGTCCTCCGCCACCACCGCCAAAGGCTGTGGTGGTAGCTGGGTGCCGTTGATACATTGTATCGGGGGTTGAGATAGCAGGGAGGGGGAGGGGGGGGGTGCAGGAGGTGGGCCCTCCTTTTCTCCGGAGGCAGATGGTTGTTCAGGAACAAGGTCCATGTCACGTCCCAGTCTTGGACCAGCTTCACACATCTGGTTTAGTCCGGCTATCGGCTTTGAGGCCGAGCCTGCAAAACACTGATCTCATCTCCACACTGGACATAGTCAAAGGGATTAAACAACGTACTAAAGCGCTTTCAAGAAAGCGCACACTTTCTGTTCAGGAGACAGAGCACGATGTGGATGGATATAAACGGTCTAGGATGCAAGAATAGTAGTATACGCATCCATAAAGTGTCGTATCTACAAGTTTTACAAAGTTTACAAGCTTGGTATTCTGTGGTATACCGTGGGTATTTGCACCCGCGGTGTTGTCACCAAACCCGGCGGGTACACAGGTGGGGTTTCTCACGGGTACGGGTACAGGTACGGGTGAGTGATTCAACGGGTGCAGGCCCGGTACATCAGCAAAATAAGTCAAGAATCGCGGCACTTGCCGATGGCAAAATGGTTGCCTGGCATTCCACTTGCTTGTAACTGGGCTGGAAGCGTCAATGTCCGATTGTGCCAGTTTGCAAGCCACTCACAATTGGCGCATATCATTGTGGGGACTTGTATTTTATGGTTAAATTTCATGACCGTATTGCAAGTGATTGTAAAATTGAATAGTTATTGCAACAAAGTATAAGCCACTTGTGAGTAACCTTAACTATTGTATATAAATTGCAAGTGCTTGCAACGCGCTTGTAATTCCTGTGGCACAAACACTTGTAAGGACCAGTAGTACTAGTTATTGGTTTTATTTTTTATTTTATTTTATTAATGTATTTATACAGGGACATAATGCTGCGGTACAAGCAAGGCCAGTGATGAGCTGGGCGTATTATATCCTCCACACTGAAATATTGACTGTCCTCAGTCATCGGTGCCATTTGCTTGTAATGAGATGGTAGCCCTGCCAAGCAAGACTCCCAACTGTGGTACTTAGCCTGGTATCGCCGGTCTTGCATATGCCTTCAGGAAATACGACGTTGCTCTTGTCGCGCACCTATCGGCAAGGCATGGAACTGTAGCTTTCGATGCCTAAGACCAATCTGAATGCTTTCACTAGCCGGCAAAGTCCGCGTGCTTCTAGAACTGCTGCCAGTGTACTTGTGCAGCGATACTCCTGGACGTGCGTCGTCCTGGGAAAAGTCGATCTGCGTGTACCTTGCACATTGCCGCTGGTCCCATAAACGCTGTCATGACTATTGTATGCTATCGCCGAGCGTCCAGCACGCCACAGAGGTCCACGTGAAAGTGTAGCCACCACGGAACCCTTGTAGTCGCACCGGGGGTAGGCCAGCCAAATTGCCTTGTATGCAGTTGTGCACGCTGCTGCGGAACCTGTAATTACTGTAGACGATGAAAAACGAGGTCCTTCGCCGTTCTGCGCAGTAGTAACATCCGTGCGGCGGTGGTGTGGTCGCTAACACATACACATGCTGCCGACGCAAGTGTCAAATTGGGTCGCCGAATTCGTGGGTTGCCGCCGCCGTGCACGTTGCTGCAGCACTTGAAAACGCGGCTGGGGACATCATATCGTCTTGAGAGTACGCCTGGACGGCACGAAGGCCTGCGTGTTTGTGGCTTGCTCGTGGCTGGGCTCACCGGCTGGAAAGTCTTCTACTGCAGTACCTGTCATTGGACTGGAAAGGGAACCCTCGTGCACGTCGCTGCATGGGTTGTAAACGCTCCTGGGGCCCACAAAGGATGCAATAGTCATTTGTTATGGCCGCTGAAGCCCGCACGCTGCTGGTATCATCATGGTGAAAGCAGGCACATTTGAGAGCTGTGCCGCACTGTATGGAGGGATAGAGGTCGCACGTAGTGATGGGAAAGTTCGGTTCAGTCCGGTTCTTTGGGATTTTTTCCGAACCCTGAACCGGACCATCAGTTCGGTTCAGGGTATTTGCCTGAACCTGAACCTGAACCGAGGGTTCAGTTCTATTCGGTTCAGAAAGGGTTCAGAAAGGGTTCAGGAACTGAACCGAACGTTAACCAAGATTTTTGTGTTTCATGCTTACATAATCAAAAATATTGTGCAGAACCATCCTCCCATGTACCGCAAAAAGTGTGTGACGCTTTTGGGGTAGAAGTTGGAAAATCTATGTATCATTCTATAACTATGAACTGATACAGGTACATTGGGCTACTGCTAGTCACCACTATCCAAAGAGTCAAAGTTGTCTCCGCGGGTCTTCAGAACGCTGACACGAGCACCCTAATTCACAACTGATGCGTCAACCTCTCTTCGAGACACCGCCAATTATCTCCAATCAAGCCGAAGGTCGATAGATCAATGACTAGGGCGGTAATCGAAGGCTGTTGCGTTGCATGGCCAGGTTACTGGAGCTGTTGTGAACATGAACAGAATCGACAGCAGGGACAGACCAACCACCGATCGCAGAAGTAGGTGTCCTAGCTGAAGATTGTATCGGAGGCGGTCATCGGCTTCAGTGCGGCCATTAGCGGTCGATTGATGGGCACAGCATAGCTCAGGTCTTCATGGCGGAGAAAAAAAAACGCCCTAAAAAGTGGATGTGGTTCAATAAATACCAGGCGCTCCAGTGATGGCCTCGTCTCCTTGGATAGGCACAGCGCCTCTGGAGTGGCGTGACCGACAAGGCATGGCGGGCATGAGGCGTGACTCTCACCGGCAAGTTTCCCTCAATGAGTATACCGACCAAGAAGGGCCTGTGTCCAGCCTGGTGCCCGAATATCGAACTCAGGACGGCTGGTGATGCAGATTCGGAGTTGTGGTAAGTGAAGACTAATGAAGTCCTTGACAACCGCAAAGACCTGTCCACGAGGCGACAGGATCCGCCGACAAGTAAAGGAAGCTAAGCTCATCGGGACGTAGGGCGCTGAGTGATGACAAACGAAAGGATTGTCATCCCCGAGCCCACTAAGAATGTGGACAGCGATGAGTAGCCAAACATTCGTGTCATCGACGCTGCTCACCAATTGACGAACACTTGCTTAGTTTCTTTTCCGTCTAATGTACATGCAATCAACATGAGGCTAGTGGGACGGGTTTGAGGTGGAAGGACGAGAATGGTTTCGAAGGAGGGTTCGAGGAACTGTGACGATGGTTAGTTTGGTTGCAGTGGGGCGGAGTAAAAAAGAAAACTCAGAGACCAGGGTCACTGAGGAGGGAGGAACGGCACCTCTCGCTGGCATTGTGACTGTATCCGCACATCGGCTCTTGCAGCCTTAACGTCCTTAACCGTTACGACGCGCGAATCGGGTCGTTCGGGTTTGTGGCGTTGTGTTGTTCTTGGGGTGGGACCGTCGGGGTCACGGTCACGGTTGCTGTCGTCCGAGTCCAATTCGAGTAGTTGTCGTTGATCAAGGGAAGGGGTGCCGACGAGTTCGGGTTCAACCGAGAGGAGAATTGGGCGTAAGAAGGGTAGGGCATGAGGGCCGGAATGGGTGGGCTTACGGAGAGTGGGAAGGGCGAGGCAAGGACCGCGGGCGAGAGAATAAGGGGAGACAGGGGGAGAGAACCGGGAAGGGTGGGTGTACAAAGCCGAGAGGACCACAGTGAGGTAGTATGACAAGACAAGTGGACGAGGGTGTAAGCACCAGGAAGGCGTGCGAGAGGGGTGGGATGGATGGAGCGGAGAGGGGTGGGAGGGTGGGCATGCAGAGTAGAGAGGACAAGAGGGCAAAGGAGTGCCGGTGTGAGGAGGGTGTCGGGAAGAGTGGGGCGAGAGAATCAAGGAGGGCAGGCGAGAGGAGAGGGTGAGAGGGCGGTAAGGGCGAGCGAGTGGAGTCAAGAGGACCAGGGTAAGCGAAGAAGGGAAGGCGCAGTAGGGCAGGGCATAAGGACCAGGAAGGGTAAATGCGGACAGGGCAAGGCGAGAGATGAGGCCGATGAGGGGCAAGCTGTGAGCATGGGAATGGTAATTAAGAAGTACGGCTCGCACCTGTGTGAGTGGAGCATGGAATTCCCCTGGACAAGTGTGATCGCAGGAGAACAAACGAGGGGCCCATTGCAAGTTGGAAGGACTGTCCAGGCAGGATATAAAATCAATGACACATTGACAATCAATTGGCGAAGGGTCGAGGATTGAGAAAGTGGCACGTCGCTCACACACTACTGCACAGTTTCACACTCACAAAATTGATGCCTCACACGCAATTTTCACTTTTAAATTGGCTAGCAATACTAATTACAGTATCTAAAGAGCCCATAAACACGGTATACTAATACTATCAACGGTTCGGTTCGAACACGTTCTCTCAGGTTCGGGAATTCCCCGAACCCCGAACCGGACCATCGGTCCGGTTCAGGTAAATCCCCGAACCTGAACCCCAAATTGGGGTTCGGTTCAGTTAAGTTCGGGTTCAAACCACGGTTCAGAACCGAACTTTCCCATCACTAGTCGCACGCAAAGTCGAAGCAAACACTGCCAGAGTGGGTCTAACAGCTCAGGGACCTCAAGCATAATGACCAATGGCCGAGGGTGAGCCATGTCGAATGAGTCCAAAGTAGCAGCGCATTGTGTGGTTGAAGGAGAGGTGAGGGATAAGAGAATGGAACGTCGTCGTTGGCAAGGGAGTTGAGAGATCCTGAAGCTTGGGTAGCCATCCTGCAGTTGGTGAGAGTCAACAGATTGACAGTGGGAGAGATGGTGAAAGATGGTAGAATAGTGAGTGGCGAGGTCTACAAGATGGGGGGATAGGACAAGGAGGCGTGCAGCCAAGGAAAACGAAGCTAGGACAATAAAGTTGAGTGATAACTTGGTGATAACCGTAAATGGGAAGTGTTATTTGGAAGTCCGAGGTCTCGGACACGGCGACTTTGTCAAAACAACGAAGTCAACTTATTTTGACAAGCACGCTAAATATAAGAGAGCCAATGGTTCAATCCATATGAGCAATTTGGTGTAGTGGTTGTTTTTCTCAAGGTTTTTCTGGTAAGTGCTGCTATGAGGTCCTGTGTTCGAATCCATACTGATGCAAAATTATGCACCTTAGATAAGATCAGATGTAACTAGATGATGATGTAATAAGAGATGACAATGACAGATATACAATAAGAAATGTGAAACATGATCAGATAAAGTAAGACATGTCATTGGTGGGCTCAAATCTCCGTTTAAATCACATTATTTTATTATAACCTCTTATATTTTGCAACAATAACGACAATTGCAATCTATTGAATTGATTGACAGAATTCTAATTTACCTGCACAATTATAAATCACATCTCATATTTAAAAACGGTAACCCATCATAAGCGATCGCAATATCTACTTAGATTGGGCCGTTTCGGCCGTTTGCGATCGATCATAAGCGCTTCTATTCTTTAACCGATTTTGCTGATGTACGGTACCAGCCTGAAATACCTGTGCCCGTACCCGTGCCTCACCGTGACCCTATATAAGTTGACGTTTTATCGTAAAAACGCCGAGGGCATTGTCATAGCCTTCAAATTGACAATGATACTGTACGACTCGGGCCAAGGAAGTTGAAGATCATGGGTCACCAAGACCACGCGATGCTAGTGAGCTGTGTCGCACTAGCTTTGCATTGATTGACTGTCGCCAGATTTTAGCGCTGCAGCCGCGGCGAAGTCACGCTTGTCGGAGCTTGAGCTTAAATCCCTTCGCCACCTACTGCCGACTCGGAGGTAGCCTGTTGAGACTGGCTTCGATAATATTCAGTTTCAAGACACCCTGGCACAGTGTTCTACCTCTATTCTGATTATGTCCGTTGCGGCGTTATAAAGGTTCTCCTTGCCAGCTGGTCTTTTTACATCCCCGACCTGTGTTTCCTCACTGTCTTTGACCCTCTCAAGGGAACGAACTATCTTCTTGTTTCATAGACATCACCTTGATGGTCACACTGTTGTCATGCACTACTGCCTATTCTCCGTGTTCTTTGTCCTCGCCGCTGGGTTCCTCGCTGCGCTCACGACACCCGTCGCACCAGATTGGGACATCATGCAGATGAAACATGCATGGAATTCTGTTCCGATGAACTGGGAAAGACTAGGGCCCCCGCCTACTGGCACAACGATAAAACTCCATATTTTTCTCAAGCCTCACCACCAGAATGCATTGATTAATGCGCTGTACGAAGTCAGCAATCCTGAGCATCCAAAGTGCGTCCAGTCCTCTTCTCTGCGCGCGTATCTACTGACCTGTGTCGCTTCTCCGTTTTCAGATATGGAGCGCACCTAGCAAAGGAGCAGGTCGCTGACCTTCTCGCGCCTCACCCAGACACTCTCGAGCTTGTGAGCTTGTGGCTGGAGCACCGCGGCGTATCCTCCTCCATCTCAACGACACTGGGTGGTAGTTGGTTGACACTCACAGGTGTCCCAGTGTCCCAAGCCAACGATCTCCTCGGCGCATCATTCCAGCTCTATCAACATACTGGGACGAAGGACATCGTTCTCCGCACGGTTAGTTACGCACTCCCCGCGGTGTTGCACGCACACGTGGACACCGTCGTGCCGACAACGTATTTCGGCTCTCCTCGCGCGCAGATGAAGACACCGCGTGTGCAACGCGGCGACAACACGGCGATGATGACAAAGGCAGAATTTGGGGAGCCTGCGACGTTGCTGTCGAGCCGCGCCGGGTACACCTCTCCACCGGACCTGCGCTCGCTGTACAACACGGAGAATTACGTACCCGCCGCCGCGGGTCGGAACGTACTGGGTACCGTGGGATACGGCGGGAGCACTCCGAGCATGATGGATCTAAGGGCATTCATGAACTTATATCGCACCGATGGTGCTGATGCGACCTTTACTCTCGTACAGCTCAACGGCGGCACGTACGATCCGAACAACCCTGGCGTCGAGGGCGACGTCAACATCGAGTACGCGTCGGCGATAGCGTATCCAACCCCTAACGTATACTACAGCGTCGGCGAAGCATTTGAAGACGGCTACATCGCTTGGCTCCACGATGTGCTCAACCAGCTGATCGTCCCGCAGACAATTGTCACGACGTACGGTGACCTCGAGAATACCTTTCCCGCGGATCATGCAGTGAGGTTGTGTAATCTCTTCGCGGCGCTCGGCGCTCGTGGAGTGAGTGTCCTTTTTGCGAGTGGCAACTCAGGAGTCGGCCCAGAGGACTGCACAGTTACGGACAGCTTCGGAAATGTCCATGTCCAGTTCACTCCAGTTTTCCCTGCATCCTGTATGTTTAGCACTCTTCTTGTCGCTTACCCCCAACCGTTCGTCCAACTAACTCACCACAACCGCGACCGCGTATTCTCAGGTCCCTATCTCACTGCTGTTGGCGGAACGATGAGCAAAGACCCCGAGATTGCAGCGCCTTTCTCCGGTGGTGGCTTTTCAAATCTCTTTCAGCGCCCGGACTACCAGGACTTAGACAACGCCGTGCAAACGTTCCTGCAAAAGCTCGGCAGTCAGTATAATGGCTTCTACAAGTATGTTGTTTCCTGGCAGGACCTGACCGGACTTATTCTCACCTTACAAATTCATTTATTTTTCTAGTGCAGAAGGCCGCGGTTATCCCGACATCTCCGCGCAAGGGTGGGATTTCCTTGCCGTCCACAGAAAGAAAGTGGTCTTCAAATCAGGCACGAGCTGCGCGACCCCGGTTCGTGTTGGTCTTACTTCTCTTCTCTGCGCCGTTCACCCTCAAGATGCAGCTAACCGTTATCGTACAGACGGTAGGAGCGATTATCACGCTGTTAAATGACTACCGAATTTCCCAAGGCAAGCACCCGCTCGGTTTCCTGAATCCATGGCTATACGGCGGTGGCCTGGCGGGACTCAACGACATCACATCTGGTTCGAATCCGGGCTGCAAAACCAATGGCTTCCCCGCCGTCGTTGGATGGGACCCTGTGTGTACCCCCAAGTCTATATCTCATCGCAGACATTGGCTGACTCTGGGCACTCTAGGTCACAGGACTTGGGACGCCCGACTTTGTGAAATTGCTGCGCATAATTGAAAAAATGGAGAATTAGAGCTTAGATGAGCCAAACGTAGACGACTTGAAAAGCCGACTCCACACATGGCATCATATATGCACTCCCACGAGAATATTTTTAGGCGAGTACATTGGAGGTCACTTGCAGACACGGTGGCCACTTCTTGTGAATTATGGTATAGCCTGTCTTTCACAGTCCTTGTCATGAGACCGTTAGAGACAATAGCGAACTTTAATGTTTTATATGACAAACGGGCGACTCATCTGACGGACCTGGTTTTTTCTGGCCTCAAGGATGGCCTGGTCATTCTCTTCCTTCGCATCTCGCTAAAAAGACATTTGTTGTTCAAATTTAAGGATAATTCTCAGTGATATCAGTGTTTCCCTTTGTTTACACATAAGTTGGCAAATGTTAATCTGCTTGTGACTTTGGTTTCAGGCGCGTGCACCTCTCTAGTAGAATCTCTACATGTGCCTCCACGAGTGCCAAGAACATAGGAACCGATGAGAGTAGTGGAGAGTGAAGGTACGTATGGGTCAGATGAGGTATCTATATCTACGAACCAAGCTACGAAATCTTGAACTTGGAGCATCGTTTCATGATGTCCTGCCGCATCATTCGCGTACCAAGGAGGGCATCAGGAAAAACCCACTTGGCTAAAATGAAATAATTGATGCTAATCGAGCTAAGCGACGCTAATTATTGAGCTAGCGCTGGTAATTAGCGTCGCTTAGCTCAATTAGCACGAATTATATCATTTTAGCAAAGTGGGTTTTTCCTGATGCGATGATATCCTAATGGACGAACCGGGGAGGAGAGAAATTCGAGTTGGTGCCGAGGATCTGGCGGTGAACGTCTTGGTAGTCGGCCGTATTCCTGCTCAGCATCTGGAACGGGTCGAACGGAAGTCTGACCCGCAGTGGTCGTCGATGCTCTTGCAGGTCGAGACGATGAGGAAGAGGGCTACCTTTCGAGCGGAGTGGCGCGGGATGAATTGGACGTGCTCGTCGCCGAAAAAGTCAAGCGAGAAACCCTCACGAGAGTGGTTGTGGGGCGCGCCAAAGGAGTACGGCACATCGATCTGGTGTGCACCGAGTGGAGGCGCTTGTAGAGGAACTAGTTGAGAATCTTGAGATACATCGCGCTATTGACGAAGTACTTCCAAGTTTCTAGGATGGCCCTGAAAGAAAGTGGTCGGCGATGGGGGAACGTATACTGGGGGGGATACATACATGGGATGACGAGCGGAGCGGCAGGGAGAAGTACAAGTAGATGAGATAGGCTAGCCACGGTGACGTGTCTCTGAAGAGGTTGAGGAAGGGATACGTCTTTTCGTCCGAGGTGAGCACGCCAAGTGAGGAGGACAAGGCGCAGGCGACGATGCGCATCGTCAGAACGTTTCAGGACTTCGGACAGCCATACGTACACCCGGATGGTCTTGGGAACCTGCTGGGGAACGACCATGCAGAAGGCCTCCAGAGGGGAGGTGCGGTTTAGAGAGGAAACCTCCGCAGAGTCATGTACCGTATGCGACATTGTCAAGCTAGGCCCTTTCAAAGGAATAGAAGGGGTGGGACCGTGAGAGCGGAATATGGGATGGTCGCGAGGAGCAGTACTAATATTCTTAGTCGATATACACGATATGGTTGTGCTCGCGGATGCGCTTGTGGTGTCGCCAACCCTTTACGTGGGTGACTTAGAGAACATAAATAGCAGGCAAAACGCGGGTGAGAGAATTCTCGGTCGACTGCAAACTTGCTTCGGCGTCATCCTTGTAGAACAAATTTTTGGGGGCCACTGTGAATGAAATTGGGAAATTGCAAGACGTCGTACCGGTATCATGCGGATACAGTAGTGGCTTGCTGAGACAAGAAAGGGTCGACGTTTCCTCGCTCTGGATCACTTTTCGCTTTGGAAACGTGACGCGTGACGCGCCATAAGTAATAGAAAGTAGATTACATCCACTTAATACAACCAGGACTTCACCGTGACCATACTACCGGCGCGCAAAGGAATGGACGAGATGCATGCAAAGGCAAGTGCTTTCAGATTTTCACAAGCCAAAGGACTTTGCGCAAGTTCAAAGGATGAAATTTGATGAAACGCTTCAGCAGTTGTCTGGAAGCGGCGAGGAAGCAATGCCGGAAGGGCCTGGAAGGGGCGCAAAAGAAGGGCCGGAAGCCGGAAGGAAAAAGGGAATGTCATTTTTGCTGATGCCACCTGTTTTCATTTTTGGCCAGGCGGTCAGACACGACTCTCCGGCAATCAAATGCGCCCGACTGCACCGAGTGGTCACAAATGGTGCTAACGATCTCTCATGACCTCATGGGGTAACCAAGTGGTAATCAGTCCCGATAACGTCGCTTCCGACAATGAAATACGCTATAAAGGCTCTGCCTCCCAGCTGGTCTTTCAAAATCCCAGTCTTTGGCCCTCTCGAGGGAACGAACCATCTTCTTGTTTCGTAGACACCATCTTGAAGGACATTTTGTGGTCATGCGCTACTACATATTCTCCGTCCTCTCTGTACTTGCCGCTGGATTCCTCGCTGTTCTTACAAAACCCGTCGTACCAAGTTGGGACATCATGCACGTGAAGCATGCATGGAATTCCGTCCCGATGAACTGGGAAAGCCTAGGGCCCCCGCCTGTTGGAACCACGATAAGCCTCCACCTTTTTCTCAAGCCCCACCACGAGAATGCCTTGTTTGATGCGTTGTACGAAGTCAGCACTCCCAAGCATCCAAAGTGCGACCTCTTCACTACTCGGTGCATGCGTCTACTGATCTGTGCCACTGCCCCATTTTCAGATATGGTGCATACTTAGCAATAGATCAGGTCGCTGACCTCCTCGCACCACACCCAGACACTCTCGAGCTCGTTAACTCGTGGCTGGAGCACCGCGGCATATCCGCCTCCATCATCTCAACGACACAGGGTGGTAGTTGGCTAACCCTCACAGGTGTTCCAGTGCCCCAAGCTAATGATCTTCTCGGTGCATCGTTCCAGCTCTACCAGCATACTGAAACGAATGACACCATTCTCCGCACGGTCAGCTACGCACTCCCCACAGTGTTGCACGGACACGTGGACACTGTAATCCCGACAACGTACTTCGGCTCCCCCCACGTGCAGATAAAGTCTCCGCGACGTAGCAATATCACAGTGAGGCGGACAAAGGTAGAATTTGAGGAGCCTGCGATGTTGCTGTCGAGTCGCTATCAGAACGTCGTTCCATCGGACCTGCGCTCGCTGTACAAAACGGAGAATTACGTACCCTCCGCCGCGGGCCGGAACGTTCTCGGGACCGTGGGCTACGGCCGTGGCGGGAACTACCCTGGGCCGAGCCTGGCAGATCTAAGGATGTTCATGGACTTATATCGCACCGATGGGGTTGATGCGACCTTCACCCTCGTGCAGCTCAACGGTGGCACGTACAATCCGAGTAACCCTGGCATCGAAGGGGACCTCCTCGTCGAGTACAGCTCAGCGATCGCGTATCCAACCCCTAACACATACTACAGCGTCGGCGAAGCATTGGAAGATGCGTACATCGCCTGGCTCAACGACGTACTCAACCAGTTGATCGTTCCGCAGACGATAGTCACGACGCAAGGTGGCTACGAAAATCTCTTCCCAAAGGACCACGCAGAGAGGATCTGTCGTCTCTACGCGGCTCTCGGCGCGCGTGGAGTGAGCGTCCTCTTCGCGAGCGGCAACTCAGGAGTCGGTCCAGATGACTGCACAGTCACGGACAGCTCCGGAAATGTCCATGTCCAGTTCAATCCAGTTTTCCCTGCATCTTGTATGTGTAGCACTCTTCTTGCCGCTTACCCCACATCCGTTCGTCCAAGTAACTCACCACAACCGCGACCGCGCATTATTAGGTCCCTATGTCACTGCTGTTGGTGGAACGACGAGCAAATTTCCCGAGATTGCAGCGAGTTTCTCCGGTGGTGGCTTCTCGAACTACTTTCGGCGCCAGCCCTACCAGGACGATGCCGTGAAAAGGTTCTTTAGAAACCTCGGCAGCCAGCATAATGGCTTCTACCAGTGTGTTGTTTGGAAGGACCAGAGCTGTCCTATTCTTACTTTACACATTCATCTATTGTTCTAGGGCAGAGGGCCGCGGCTATCCCGACATCTCTGCCCAAGCGGTGAATTTCGTTGTCATCAACCGACAGCAACGCAATGTAAGAAGGGGCACGAGCTGTTCGACGCCGGTTCGTGTTCTCTTCTCTGCACTGTTTCCCCTCGAGATGCAGCTGACCTATGTAGTACAGACAGTAGGAGGGATTATCTCGCTGCTCAATGACTACAGAATTTCCCAAGGCAAGCACCCGCTTGGTTTCCTGAATCCATGGCTGTACGGCGGTGGATTGGCGGGCCTCAACGACATCACATCTGGTTCGAACCCGGGCTGCGGGACCAATGGCTTCCCCGCTATCGTTGGATGGGATCCTGTGTGTCCTCCAAACTTGTATCCATTGCCAACATTGGCTGACGCTGGGCACTATAGGTCACAGGTCTTGGGACGCCCGACTTTGAGAAACTCCTGCGTATAGTTGAAAACATGGAGGATTAGAGGCAACATGGCCCAGCGAGCCAGACCTGATAGGCTGACGCAGATGGCTTGCAAAGCTGACTCCACAAATGACATCGTATATGTATTGCTACGAGAACATTCTTAGGCGAGTACATTGGAGGTCACTGGCCGGTACGGTGGTAGCTTCTCGTGAATCACATTAGCCATCTGATCCGCTCATTTGACCCTCGGCCATCTTGTCATCGACACAACTAGTGACACAGCTGACGTGAGAGGTGTTGTCTTTGAGACGACAGTTGCAGTGCTTCACAAACTTGAAAGCCACCATTCAAATGATATCATGCGTCCCTCGGCGTCAACTTGAAGAGACCATTCACCCACACGTCGCACCAAGGGGGGTGCGGAATTTTTAGCGCCCATACCTACCTTAGGGAGGGAGGGGGTCCGGTTGGCCGTTAGCAAATTTTTCGTCTGCGGGCGCTTAACGGGCGCCAAATATAGACAGGCCACCAAACTCATGCAAAGGATGTGAATCGTGTTCGGTACCATGCTTTCTTTCAAGTGGAAATGGAAGTTTTACTTCAGTCTTGAGGTTTATAGTCAAGTTTTGAGTGACATCAGCGAGGTTTTGCCTTTGAGTGAGTAGCTTAGGGGCATTTTTTGGGCATTTCCTGCCTCCTATTTTCCACTGCCCTACATGCTCTCTCAATCTGACAACACATCTGCAACTGCACCAACCGACACGCCACCCATTGTGACACCAGATGAAGACGGCTTTTACACCTGTGATCTATGTTGCATGAAGATTCGGGTGGGTTGTGGAGGTTCCAAAAATTTCTTGCAACATCGAAGTTCACCAGCATGCTTGAGGGTGGCAAAGAAAAGGGAGAAGCCCAAGACGAGCCAAACAAATACTATACAATCATACTTCACAAAAGCAACGTATAGTGGGACAAGCAATCAAAACAACTCCCAAACCAAGGCGCAAACCAAAAATGCACAAGGCCAAGCACAAGGCGCAAGGCAAGGCATTGTGCCCAAAGCCACTCCCCCTCATCTCCCAACCCCAGGTCCACTGTGTCAAGCTAGCCTGAGTGTTTCAGCACACCCTGGCCCAGGTCCTGATGCACACGCATTGGCACTGTTAGCCAATATCACCCATGCGGCACAAGAGCTACCTTCACTTGTTCCCGAGGCAGACGAAGACGATGACATTGCACATGTCATTTTGGCAGAAGGTCCTGAAGACCCAAGTGAGGCTTGGGAACATCTTGATCGCGGGCTAAACCGATTCCTGGGGTACGGCGTTGATGTTGAAGACATCATGCTGTGAGTATGGCAAGGACCCTTGGGCGTCGAAGGACTAACTCGATATATCCACGGCTTTGTGGTCGAGTACGGTATTACTGGAGGGTTGCTTGAAGGAAAGCTGGAGCGATTATCGAAAGCGATTGAACTGGTGAAACAGTCAGTACTCATCTAGCCATCAGAATGATAGCTAGCTTACCATGGCTGAAAGGCAAAAGGGAATGTGTACGATTGCCTTGGTCTCACCTAATTCCTCCCCTTTTCTTGCACCTGAGTTGCTGCCTCCGGAAGATGACCTCTTGCCAAGGGAGCACGCTGATACATCTCCGTCCTTGCCCCCCTCATCGCCCCGTTTGTCGCAGTCTGTGAACACCAGTGACGGTGATGATGACATTGAATATATTGGGACATTACCTTTACCTGTAGCGATCAAGGATGCCATTGCCCCTGTTCATCGACCACCCATGCCCAAATCAGTGAACAACGCGATTGATCGACCAGCCATACCCAAGAAAGTGCAGTGCAAGCAGCATGTGGTCAGCACACCACCTGGCCAGACCGGAATTGGAGCCTACCCATTCCTTCTCCACACCGAGGAGCACATGCCATGGGAGTTCTCCTCCCATTGTGGCTCCCTCCTGCTACATGCACGCAAATGCGAAAACCGCAACCTTGACAAAGATGGTCTATGCGAGCCTTGCAGGGCATTGCTATCTAACACAAAATTTAGAAATGTATTGTCAAGAATCGAAGATGGCGTTAATGAGAATGCACCATACAAGTTCCACAGACTTTCAAGCCTCACCGAGATTGCGCGAAAAAAGGACTGTACGATAGATTTGTTCTGTCTTCGGCGGACAAACGATGGGAAGAAACTTGTCGGGCGGGAAGGCACAATCACCATGCACCATCAGGTGCTCCTCGCAATGTCAAGCGGGAAGATCCCTCGGTTGGATCGTATTCTTTGTGTCGCCTCAGATCATCACATGAGTGTTGCAGCAATTCTAGATTTGATCCGAAAAGTGGGGTGTGGTATCTACCATCCAAAAGGGTTTGATGAAGATGAAGACTTGCAAACCCTCCTATTCCTGCGTCTAGGGGGTCAGCGAGTGGCAGTCATTGCTCACCATATGTTTGGCATCCCTGCCCCTTCCACTGTCCGTCGCCGTACTATGATCCCACCCCTCATTTGTTCCCCATCCTATCCACTTGTGAGGGATCTTGAGGCCAATTTGGTGGCTGCATTTGACAGTTTGTCACCAAATTTAGCAGCACGAGGAAGACTGCATGCTGTCTTGATGCTTGACGAGATTGCGCAAGAGACCCGTCCGCGATGGTGTGATCGGACAAACCAGATCCTAGGGTGGTGCCAAGAGCATACAAAGGGGAAGTGTATGGACTTCAATAGCATCGCAGATGTGGAGCTGTTGTTCGGGGAAATGGTATCCGGAAACATGCATCTTGCACATGAAGAAAGGAGTTCTCCCATGGCTTGGCCCAAATGCTAAGTTGCACAACTTTTTCTAACCGGCAACGATTGGTGCGATTGGCCTCCTATGTAACAATTCTAGATTTTATAGTGCAAAACCCTTTCTCATTTCTGGGAGCTGTAAGAAAGAGTCTGCAGAGGACCATTTAACTCTCATCCAGACAGCACTCAATGCAATCAAAGGTGTGGATGCTCTACAAAACACTCGGGTTGTCTCCATTGCCTCAGATGGTGAGGCAAAGTGGGGGAAGGCCTTAGTACTCCTCACATTCAAACAGATGCTTTCTCCATCATCGCCCATCTATCCCTGGCTCTCGGCATGCACCCTTCTTGATCTTCATGTCAGCGATGATGACATTACCTGTGACAAGGATTGGAAACACACTGGTGCGAAGCGACCTCGCAATGCCCTCTTGCGTGAAAAGGGTCTCCTCATGCATGGGATATGGATCACTCCAGCGGTCCTTAGGAGCCATCTCCTCGAAGCTGGATACAAACCTCAACACATCCGTGCAATGCTCAATCCGAATGACAAACAAGATGTCTTGCTAGCCTACACACTTCTTCGGGACATCTGGAGTCTTCCTCTGCTCACATCTGGTGCACTGGGTCGCATCAATGCCCGTGAATCCCTTTGCCTTTTTGGTTCTATGTGCCATCATTTCCTCATGCCGTATATCTGTGTCGACTTATCTATTGAGGACCAGCTTGAATATCTGAGCTATGTGGCACACCTGGCACTAGTTCTCTATGCTCATGATAAGGCATGCAATGATTTCATCCCGACCGCCCTCTATGTCAACCTGATTCTGATGGTCAAAAATGTTTTCTTTTGTGTCGCAAAGGCTAAGATCGATACACCAAACGACGACTTCAACATCATACTCCTTGGCACAGATTGCCTGGAGAACCTCTTTGGTTGCCTGCATACTATCATAGGCAACGATGCTAACATCGATAATTATCAACTCGGCTCACGTCTGACAGGTACCATGGAGTCCGCAAATATCCTGGCTATGCATCCAGAATGGGATAAAGCACCACGGCGTCTGCACCTTCCATGCGTGTCTCGAGACTCATCCGAAATCCCAGCTTCTGCTGACCATATCTCTCCATGTTCATGGAGAGCATCCCAGGCTCTCAGCTCCCTCACACCTCCCACTCTCTGGATTCGGGGTCGGCACAGGCTGGAGAATGACCACCCATTTTCCCGCGACATCCTTCATGCTGTTGAGGCAATTCCTGGTGCTACAGTATTGGCACCCTTCGGTACGCTCCTCGTTCACGCCTCTCTTCCAGTCGACGACATCGAGGACTCATCACATGATGACATCCTTCATGGCTTGGTCCAGGATGCTGTCTCGTCAGATCCCCTGAATGCTCCCATCACTGGCAATGGCATGTGCGATTTTGAGGACACCGCAACCTCTCTGGACTGGGCTCCGCAACAACATACTTTCAGTAATGTTGTTGCAGTTGATGACAACACTGCAACACTAAACAAATCGCAAGCTTTGTCACTATTGTTCAAGTACAGCAAATCGACAAGCTCAGCAGATCAGCTTCGTAGGGTCCAGCAACAGGCACACTTTGTTCAGTCGGATCCTGAGACGCTCCTAGATGACTCTTCCGATGAAACTGGTGCCCTCCTCATGGTAAACAATCCAATAGCGTCACTCATTTCGTGTGAAGAAAATATCTTTCTTTGCGTTGGTGAAATCATCGGTATCCATCTTGGGTCAAAGGCTGTCGACTATCTGCACCTTGATGTCCTTCTTGAGGACACTGTCCACATCACATACCAAGTTTACAGCCTAGTGTGCACGTATCCTGATGATGATAACCTGGACAGCGACACAAATTTGCCCAAGAATGACTGGAAGACATCCAGCCTCCTTCTGTTGAAATTGAAAGTGCCGGGCAATCTGATTCAGCCAATTAACCCTTCTCTAGCCATGCCATCGTCACACGCACCCTACTACCTATTCGATACACCGACACTCATTGCCCTAACATTCAGCCTTCGAGATCGACTGATCAATCCCCAGCTCAAGTTCGTCCCATGCGCTGCACAAACCGACCACTTTCCTTATCGCGAGAGATCAGGTAAGTGCACATCACTGCTGTGGTGCCATGACATCAGGTCTTATTTGATGTTTTCTCACTTAATCAGGGCAGGCCTGCTTCGTTGCAGAAGACCTCTATGATGTGCGAGAGTCCAGTGTCACATACCGTGCCATGCGGTCATGTGACATTCGGTGCATGTGCAAGAGTGCGCGCTGCCTGCAAAGGCATGCAAAGAATATCGTGCCGTGAGACATTGCGTGATAAGAATATGTTCGGGTTGCACGTGACTGTGGGAAGTTCCAGTCATGTGACCGGGTCGGGTGAAAACCCATGCCGGCTTATCAGAAGCCGAGGTCGTTCCAGGCCCTTATCTTGGGGTTCTGATGGATATTTCTGATGGACATCTATATGTAGTATATCTCTGATGGAGGAGTCAGTATGACTCCTATCCCTGATGGCCCTGATGGCTGTTCGCCTCATGTTGTGGAGTATCAGTGATGGACAGATCTTATTGGAGGATAAGCCTATGCTTATCTCTCATGTATTAGGGTTTGCTTGGGGCTTAGGTTGAAACCCAGCCCTTGGAGCAGTATATAGAGTCGGGCTGAGGACAGTAGAGTCCTTAGCTTTACATTCTCATATTCCCCTAACGTCTTACTTGGGGTTTCCCTGTTAATGCATTGCTGTCCCTTCATTTGTGTTTGCTTGTCTTGTTGTCCTTTCTAGGACCCTATCTATGACTGTTCTCATTATTAAGGCCATGATCCCTTAATATTGAGACTGTCCTTGTTGTCATCATGCTATTCCAGGTGTCATGCGGAGTAGCGTCGTCTCTTGTCAACGTCAAGTGTTCCAGTGCTGCAGGTCAAGGCGGTACTGAAGGTAGCGTTGGGCCAAAACGTTACACCAGTATGCATGAATGCCCTGCGTGTATGCCTCCAGTTCAACTTGACACATCCAATGGCCAGCGTGTACTTGCACACATTGCAAGCCATATACTACACGATCTGACCATCGACAAGTCACAAGAGCCATGTGGGCTCTGCCTCCAACCTGCTGCTCTGTGTACCATATATCTGACAAGATGCTCCGGACGGAACTACCAGTGGGCTCTCAAGTATGGTGGCATTGCACCATGCCCAAACGCGACCAACTTTTCGTACATGGCAGCCATGGTGTCTTCAGACTCATCACCTTGTTCAAATGTCCCACTACAATGTCCATACTGCTCGGATGGGTCTCCAGCAGTCTGGCGGTACAACATGCGACTACACTTCCAACATCAGCATCCAGGCGTTGACACTGCAAAACACCAAGACCTCTGGAAAATAACGCCAGAGGAGGCAACAGCAATGAAACAGATCTGGGACGATCGCCACAGACAGTGTAGACCATGTGGTAAAGGAAAATCAAAAGTTCCTTTGAAAGTTTCAGATGCACACAGTTCTTGGAGGCTATCAAGGTATGCAACCTTTCTATTGACTTAATGAGGCTGATACTCATATTACAATCACTAGTTACATTGCATGCAGCGACAGGATAACACATGACGATGTGCAAGACTCAGACATCAATGAAGAACGCGTGGGTGAGCAAGAAGGTGGATCCAGTGAAGACAACAACGTACCCAATGCAGTGGTGGAGGTGCAGAGACAGGAGTTGTCCAGTAAAGTATGTGATGATGGGCAGTCGTGGACACATGGAGCAGAGGGCAGCAGCGAAGGTACATCGGCGGCCATGATCACATCGGTTGATGGGAACGATGCAGCCAGATCGGATTGCATTGACAGCGGAGAGGGTGGGTTGGAAGCATTGGTGGGGAGCATTGACCCGGGGATAGGGGCTATCAGTGTTGATCTCGCTGTAGAGACAAACAAAGACGCACCTGAACGCAGTACGTCATCTCTAGTTTACTTTTTCCCTTGATGCTGAAATGGCCTCCCTCAGCTGCTAACATCAGTGTTCCCACTTCGCCACGCACAGATAATGTGACGGTACTGACCACTGAGCATCCCACAGAAACTGAGGACGATAGCAGCTTCCTTAGGGGCGCCCAAGTGTCCTCGTTTGGTCGTAAACGGAAACTGAACAAGGTCTTTGACATCCCTTCTTGACCTCTTACCACCACCATCTCTTTTGGGGGTGTGCTCTACATACAACTATCCTAGCTCAATATGCCTGGAAAAGTCTCTTCATTCCTACGGGACAGCATTCGGAAAGCAATCGACACCCGCCAGGGCCCGAATGCTGACAGAATGTCCTGCTCACCAACTGGCCCCACTTTTGGGGATCCTGCAACGGTTGCCTTGCCCTTTAATCCGGTCTTGGCAAAGGTCTCTGTTAGACCTCCTCCTCCTCTTCCTCCTCTCCCTCTGCCGCCCCCTAAAAAGGGTGGTGCTCTACTGACTGGCCGTGGTGGCCCTAAACCTATTCCTGGGGATGACGAACTGTCGGTGTTCGACATCCTCAACACGTTCCGTCACAGGTGGTTCCTTTCTTTGGAGCACCTTGTGAAACACATCATCTCTGCCCAAAAGGCGGAGGATGGGACGTTCTCTTGGGTGGAATTCTCCCCACCATTTCATTCTCACCTGGTCAAGTACGCTGTTGCACTTGTGCCTCACCCTGTTCGCACGGTGAAACGGGTGATGTTTGTCTTTCTCTTAGAGCTGTTGAATCGGGAAGGTCACCTGGCCTTCTTTGAGCTCCAGAAGGGCGGCCGCAAGGCCAATAATGCCCAGAAGGAGAAACGGCATCTTGCATGGAAACGGAGTCGTGCTGCGAAGTGTGAAAGGGATCGTGAGGCCGCGAAAGTGGCTTCTCTCCCAGCCCACGAGTGGATTTGTGTGAAGTGTGGATGTAAGTTCACCTCGCGCAAGACCGCTAAGAAGCACAAATGCTCCGATTCCAAAGTGGTATGTGTGAAGGAGGCGGAGGGTGCTAGGGTGGAGTTACGTCCAGTTCCGATCGCCAAGCCGAGCAAGCCGGCCTCCTCAATCACTCCTCATGCTCCCACTGTCAAACCATCGGCCATGCGGGCTCGTGCGAACCCTTATCGGGAGATGCCGTGCTCTGTATGGCTGGCGTCACACAACACATCTGTGCCCCCAGTAACTGGAGACTCGGGGGAACCCTTTAACCAACCACCTGCACTGGAAGAGAATGTGCCTCACAGAGAAGACTTCGCCACAGTGGGGGCATATTCTCGGGCGATCTTGGCACACTTGGACGGGCTGGACAATGGGGTTGGAAGAAAGTGGAGGTGGATCTAGGATAGGGTAACTAGTTAGTGTTGATACAACCTTGTCTCGCGGCCACACATCAGTTTGTTATGATAACATATTTCGGGGGGCCTGTGGCCCCCTGCTATCCAATCCCCCTCCCACCAGAAAGCTGCGGCTCAGAAGCGCGCCTTCCATCTCTGGAAGATGGAGTGGCTCGAAAAACGTAGAGCCAAACCTCACACCTCATTCGCCAGGGAATATGCACTCACACGGCCCCCGGACGGGAAGAACCACCCACTCTGGCTTGGCGTCGATAGTGCCACTGTCGACATCTCCAGACACACTACATCCACCGCACTTCGACTTGCAGTGGGTCACACTTTCACGTCGGACTACACCAAACGGTTCCGACCAGACATACCACCAGACAAACTGGGCTGCGAGTGTGGTTTCACCGACCGCTTGTGGTTCCACCTTGTCTATGACTGCCCCCAGTTTGAGGAGGCCAGGCACTCTGCCGCAGGTCATGCGCGCTGGTCCAGTTTCTCTCCCCAAGACCTCATGGGCACCAACGCCGCCTTATGTGGAAGGTTTTACGACTTTCTACAGGCATCTCGGGCGGCATTTAAGCCAAATGAGGACTTAGATCACCAGTCTTCACGTCACGCGCAACAAACAGGGGAGGGCCGGTTGATGGCAGCAAGCACCCCCTCTGGGGCGGGCCAGCCATTGACAGCGAGCACCCCCTCAGAGTTGGCTCCACTTTGACCAGCCACTGAGATGGAGTCGTTGTTCCACGACTTCTTCATCTCCCGCCACGACCACTCCCATCCCCTGACCTGGGCTGATTATGACCTTCACGAACCACTTAACTGAAGTCCTTTGCTGGGTAAGTTTTGAGGTTCACCTTTATCACCTTTTTCATGTCACCTTTTTCCTTTTCGGACATGTTTTACCACCATTTTCGGCTTCTTTGCCTTATTTTACGCCTCCACTGGGTGGGTGCACACTCATATTTTATCGCCTCTAACATGGGCCAGTTTGTTTACGACTCCAGTATTAACTACCAACTTTATGTTGCGTGACCGGCTTTGTATTATCTACTGCTCCGGGATATAAATTGATTCAAAAAAAAAAAAAAAAGAACAAGGTCTTTGAGATTTCCGAGTGCTTTTGTGGGAAGTCAGCAGCACCGTCCGTGCATAACAAAAGTGGCGATGTTGTTTGCTGCCGAGTCACTGGATGTGAAACAAAATGGGTAAGTAATATGTTTCGGACACAAGTGCACAGTGCGCTGATATGAGCCATACCAGTATCACCTTACATGCGTCGGACTTTCATCCCCACCTAAGGCATGGACTTGTGAAGTATGTCTGAGCAATGCAGGTGCGTCAAAACGCAAGTGTGCATGATCAAGTGTCTTGCATAGTAGATGATATCAATGATAAAGAATACACATGATTTGCCTTTTTTAGTAGCGAGAGAAAATATTTCCATATTTAGATAAGCGCCCGCTTAGTAAAGCCCCCCCCCTCCCCCTATTGACCTTAAGAGAAAAATGTACGTACTAGTATATCTGACTACAGTTCCGCACCCCCCTTGCGTCGCACAACTGAGAATGGCGGATGTTGATCCGCGGGAGGTTCGAGGCGGCCATTCCCTCGAGGATTCTGATTGCGGCGTCGATTGAGAATGAACGTGGTTATGCCACCGGTCAAGTTCGCACTGGACGGAGTAAGTTACGCGATCCGTAAGCGGTATCTGCCGTTTTACGAATCTAGCAAGGTGACAGGTTGTTCGGCAGGCCAGTGCGCGAGACGGTAGATTAGGTAGCATGGTGCGAGAAGGCAACGTGTTGTAGCGTATAGCAGGATGGAGACAGAATATTTACAAAACCTAAGGCAACAGGCAGGTGGGAAAAAAAATGAGAGCAGGTTGGTGGTGTAAGGTGTATGGCAAGGGGGAGGCAATGGGGAAAAGTCAGCCATAGTGGGCGATGGCAATGCAGAGGCAGATGGCATGAAACGGCAGACAGCAGAGCATCGATGGCAAAGTAGCAATGGAAAAATAGTCGCGGCAAAAGGGGGATGTGGAAAAGGTAGATGGCAAAGGAAAGGCAGCCGCAAGTGGTGGTGGTTTGGTGTGGGATGAAGGAGAAAAGTGGAGGGGAAAGTGAAGGGAAGGTTAACGCATGGCCAGATCATTATTATTATTATTTTTGACAATATTTATTCATGGCCAGAGTTTTGGGCTACGAAAGTGCATACCCAGTCTATCATCGATGCCCCATCCTTCACCTAATCAAGCTTCAGCTTCAGCTTCGGCCGCGGCGAAGTTAAGCTTGAGCTTGCCACCCTGCTGCTGTCTCGGAGGTATCCCGTTGAGACCAGCCGGGCCGCTTGGACATGATAATGTTGGTCGCGACGCAGGAGTAACGCAGGCTATAAATACTCTACACGCCAGCTGGTCTTTCTACATCTCAGTCCTGTGTTTCCTCGCTGTCTTTGGACCTCTCGAGGGAACTAACTATCTTCTTGTGTTGTGTCGTAGATACCATCTTGACGGACACCCTGAAGCCATGCGGCGCTACAACGTATTCTCTGTGCTCTCTGTACTTGTCGCTGGGTTCCTCGCTGTTCTGACGACACCCGTCGCACCAAGTTGGGACATCATGCACGTGAAGCATGCATGGAATTCTGTCCCGATGAACTGGGAAAACCTAGGACCCCCGCCTGTTGGAACCACGATAAACCTCCACATTTTTCTCAAGCCCCACCACGAGAATGCTTTGGTTGATGCGCTGTACGAAGTAAGCACTCCTAAGCATCCAAAGTGCGTCCCGTTCTCTACTCCGCGCACATATCTACTGACCTGTGTCGCTTCTCCGTTTTCAGATATGGCGCGCACCTAACAAAGGAGCAGGTCGCTGACCTTCTTGCGCCCGCCCAGATACTCTCGAGCTCGTGAGCTTGTGGCTGAAGCACCGCGGCGTATCCTCCTCCATCTCAACGACACTAGGTGGTAGCTGGCTGACCCTCACTGGTGTTCCAGTGTCCCAAGCAAACGATCTCCTCGGTGCATCATTCCAGCTCTACCAGCATACTGAGACGAACCACATCGTTCTCCGCACGATTAGTTATGCACTCCCCGCAGTGTTGCACGCACACGTGGACACCGTCGTGCCGACAACGTACTTCGGCTCTCCCCGTGCGCAGATGAAGACACCGCAGGTGCAACGCAGCAACACCACGGCGATGATGACAAAGGCAGAATTTGAGGGTCCTGCGACATTGCTGTCGAGTCGCGACGAGGACATCGTTCCGTCGGACCTGCGCTCGCTGTACAAAACGGAGAATTACGTACCCGCCGCCGCGGGTCGGAACGTACTGGGGACCGTGGGATACGGTGGGAGCACCCCGAGCCTGACGGATCTAAGGGTGTTCATGAACTTATATCGCGCCGATGGGGTGATGCGACGTTCACCCTCGTGCAGCTCAACGGCGGCACGTATAATCCGAGTAACCCTGATCCCGAGGGGGACCTCAACATCGAGTACACCTCAGCGATCGCGTATCCAACTCCAAACGTACACTACAGCGTCGGCGAACTATTCGAAGACGGGTACTATGCCTGGCTCCGCGACATGCTCACCCAGTTGATCGTCCCGCCGACGGTCGTCACGACGTACGGTGGCTTCGAGCATAACTTCCCCGTGGATCATGCAGTGAGGTTGTGTATTCTCTTCGCGGCGCTTGGCACACGTGGAGTGAGTGTCCTCTTTGCGAGCGGCAATTCGGGAGTCGGTGGAGGCAACTGCAGAGTCACGGACGGCTTCGGAAATGTCTTCACCAGTTCACTCCTATGTTCCCTGCATCTTGTAGGTGTAGCACTCTTCTCACCGCTTACTACTCCAAGTAACTCATCACATCACCGCGGCCACACATTCACAGGTCCCTATGTCACTGCTGTTGGCGGAACGAAGAGCAAAGACCCTGAGATTGCAACGCCTTTATCCGGTGGTGGCTTTTCAACTTTCTTTGGGCGCCCGGACTATCAGGACGACGCCGTGCCAACCTTCCTGCAAAACCTCGGCAACCAGTATAATGGCTTCTACAAGTATATCTCGTTTCCTGGCAGTACCTGACCGGGCCTATTCTTACCTTAAAAATTAATCCACTTATTCAGTGCAAATGGCCGCGGCTTTCCCGACATCTCTGCGCAAGCGGAGGATTTCATCACCATCTACCGACAAGAACCCAGGAAAAGATACGGCACGAGCTGTGCGACGCCCGTTCGTGTTCTCCACCATTCCCTTCTCTGCGCCGTTTATCCTTGAGATGCAGCTGACCTTTATCGTACAGGTAGTAGGAGCAATCATCTCGCTGCTGAATGACTACCGAATTTCCCAAGGCAAGCCCCCGCTTGGTTTCCTGAATCCATGGCTGTACGGCGGTGGCTTGGCGGGCCTCAACGACATCACATTTGGTTCCAATCCGGGTTGCGGGACCAATGGCTTCTCCTCCATTGTTGGATGGGACCCTGTGTGTCCTCAAACTTGTATCCACTGCCAACTTTGGCTGACTCTGGGCACTATAGGTCACAGGTCTTGGGACACCCGACTTTGAGAAATTGCTGCGCATAGTTGAATCAATGGAGAATTAGAGATTAGACGAGCCAAACTTGATATCCAAACGCAGGTGGCTGACAAAACTGACTCATATGGCATCGTATATGTACTACTACAAGAATATTGATAGGCGAGTACATTGGTAACCACTGGCCGGTACCGTAGTCACTTCTCTGTGAATCACGTTCGCCATCTGATCCGCTCATTTGGCACTCGTCCATCTTGTCGTCGACACAACTAGTGACATAGCTGACGTGAGAAAGAGGCGTTGTCTTTGAGACGGCCGTTGAAGTGCCTTACAAAAGCCACCACTCGAGTGAATTCTGACGTCCCTCCGCATCAACTTGAAGAGACAATTCTCCCCCACGTCGCCGGCGAGAACTGATTGAACCGCCTGCGGTTCAGGGAGTTCAGGAGGCCGGCACGAAGGAGATCGATACGAGGGGTGACGCGAAATTTCTAGAGAACAAACCTCAGATCCCCTTTGAATTAGAGATGCTGCTGCGGTTTCGGCTCGTGATGTCGGATATAAAGGGTGCGGTGGCTCAAGTCACCCTAGGACTTAAGTACCAATGGCAAACACGTTCTGGCCGAGGACAAAGACGGTCTTGTCGTACTCCCGAATATTTTAAAGCAACCAATCAGTACCGCGACTATACCCAGATTACGACGCTCAGCGGTTGAAAGGCGTGATACACAATCCCGTCCTAATAAGGCTCACCGATACGTCGCCGGCCAGGATTACAATTACTAGACTTTCAGTACAGTGCATCGTGGTGCCTCAGCAAGAGATAGTGCCTTGCGCCTGCTGCTTCTCAATTGAGGTACAGGGACAGTCTGCTGGTCAACCAATGCATCAGCAAAATGTCACATCATCAGCAAAACAATATTCGATTTATAGCGTATTATGGAATTCGGTATACATAACGCATATTGTAATATATTGTAAGGTAGTGTGATATATAACATAATCTTATAATCTAGTATGATCATGGAGGCCCCTCTTCGAAAACCTGCAGGCCAACTTGTGATGGCTTGCAAGGCATCGTGATTCCCGAGTCTATCTCGTCATATCATATGATTCATATCGCAATATTATAATCACCCTGACATTTCTGTAAATCTCGCGCTTCACACAATTTCTGGAGGAATGACATATATCGTAATACAGCACTCAAGACAGCACTCGGGATGCACATGAGGCTAGGTTCAAGGTCACGCACAACCGATTCTCCACCTTCCACTTCGGCCGTTGCGCTTCGATACAGGGCTTCGCAGGCATCTGCGGTGAGATTTGCAAGGGAAAGGAGGGCTTCTGCAAGGTGCCAACAAAAGAAACTCGTGAGAAAAACATGTAGTGAAGGGGGGAAACCGCTCACCAGAGGTTGCAGATCTGCCAACGACATCTCTGTCGATGCAGATCGCTCTGCGTGGTAAAAGAAGGATATGGTGCGGCGGACTGGGATCATGGAAAGTAGTAGCTCTACAAGTTGTAGAGTGCCGATGACGAGGGTTGGATGGTCCTTAGATGAAAAGGTGGACAAAGAGAAGCTGGCGACGGGTACGGATTGTGAAGAGTGAGATACATCCCCTGTGTTCAGTGGTAGCACGTACCACAAAGACCCGCTTAATCTCATCACCTTCAAAGTAGCTAATTGCGAAGTTTCGATAGGCTGCACTCGAGGCTTCTTGGGTTTCACTCTCCGTGCTTGCACTCGTTTCAGATGATTGTGGTCAAGGTGCGGTGTAAGAAGAACGAGGTGAGCGGATGGGTCGGGTAAGTAAATCCAAAAATCTCCGCTGCACGGCGGTCGCTCGCCTAGTGGGGGTACAGGCAAAGCAGGGTGCGATGCTGTATTGGAAGGTAGGTTTTGAAGACAGATGCCACGGCGTGGGGGTCGAGATCACCAGGTGCAAAACTCCGATATGTCGAAATCCGCGCCAGTATCAAACTCCGATCGCAATTTAGCGACTTGTGTTGCGCGTCCGCTGACACTGTTGATTGACATGAGGGAGGATTACATATATTGGAAGAACCATCTTACCGGAAAAGCCCCTCCTCCTCGACACCCCATTTCATTAAGTGTTGCGCACAACGAAACACAAGAGCAGGTAACCACCTCTCGTGAAGAGCGGGCGAAACTGCACAGCATTGTAAATACAGTGGCAATAGAAGCAAGAACAGGGATGTCTTACCGGTATGAGAGCTGTCCGATGCAGGTGGAGCGAGACGTATAGCATCGATCGCGGTTTCCTCAGCACAGGTCTTCAGATCTCGACCAAAGACCAAGCCACCAACAACAGCGGAACCAGAGTTGTTTCGCATCGGCCGTCGAAGGCAGGTGCCAAGCGTTGGGCCAGTAAAGCTGAATGACTCTGGGTTGGTGTGCCCAGTAGAGGTACTGCTGATGGTGGTAACACTCCATGCACCAAACGGGGCATTAGGAGTCCGGTGGGGCTTGCCTTTGTTTGTCTGCACCTGCAAAACGTGTGATGTTAGGGACAAATTAGACACATTGCGTCCAGAGTCGTCAGTACCCGAGATCGAAGAAGACGATGACGAATGCCCTGAGGTGTTGTGACTGGTGCCTAAGCTGCCGAAGGCACGTCCCATGCACTCAACCGCACGCTTGCCGAAACCCATGGCGATCCCCGTGGCTGGCGCGAGGCCACTAGTCATACTGATGGCAGTCTGTTGAAGCGAGCCATGCTGGCTCGGGGGTAGTTGCTGAGGTACCGCATAAGCGGTAGGAGGGGGTGTGGTCAAGCCGTGAGGTTGCCTTGATGTGACTTCCGGTTGACTGAGAATCGTTGTTGTGAGAGGGGCCTATGATCCCGCTCGCTGCAGTCTTGCTCAATGTAGCCATGTCACCCGAAGGTTGCTGTTTGAAACCAAAGCGACTTGAATTGCCTTCAGAACTAGGTGGCAGCGGCGCAGAGGCCTGAGCGGAAGGTAGGGGGGATGTAAACGAGAGAGATATCGAATGCCTCTTACAAGTCTTCGATGATCCAGAAGGAGATGTTTTGGCTTAACGGCGTCACACCTGATAGGCTGACATCTTCCTCAGTCATGACGAACTTGGCATCGGTGAGCAGCACACCACCGTGTTCGTGGAATGCGCCGACTCCGCCATTGAGACAGGCCGAGGTGTGCGAGTTCCTCCCGATGCCACCGAATGTGGACGCACTTATAGTAGCTGGTCGTAGTTGAGTCAGTTTTCTGCCAGTCTTCTTTCATCACATCGTGATCCAAATCCCTCTTCTTTGGCCATCGGATGACATTCTCAACGACTTGATCTGACGATGGCGGGTTTAGGGTGGGATTTGCCGGTGGAGGGCCAGCTGAGGACGAAATAGATGGGTGCTCGGGTGGGACATGGTGGATAAACGGCAATGTGTGATAGCTGGGGCCCGCAGAAATTTTTGTTGATGCTTGGGGGCAGGCGGTGACGATGTCATTGAGGACGCTGGCATCATCACGGAGCGACTTTTCTCGATTGCCACCGGCACTGGAGCCAATGCAGGTGCTGTATTTGGTAGCAAGTCCTCACTCTTTTTCCTGCGGCCGCTGAACACATGTTTTAGCCTGGATCCGGCACTGCCGGGACCGACGGGTTTTGTGGGGGATGGTGGCGGGACAGAATGTTGAAACTGGGACAGGGAGGGGATTTGGCCCATAGCTGGGATGAGGGAGGAGGAACGGGGGACAGGGAGGATAGTGTTGGGAGGTAGGTGGCTCCTGTGTGCGGTGGTAGGAGATGTATGCACCGACTGATCGGGGTTTGGTAAATCGGACTGCTTTGATGGTGGGGCAGCAGGGAGGATAGAAGAATCTGAGGACGAGAAAGAGGACAATGAGGCAGAGGAAATAGATGGATGCACACCATTCGTCTGTGCACGATGGCGCGGATCATGTTTCCAGAATGGCATGGGATGTAACCAAAGGGAGAAAGGTAGATGTCTCGTATGTTGGTACTGATGGCATCTCGGCCTGGGAATTTCTGAACATAGTCGCAGGGGGGTTGCGTGTGTAGGCATTGTGTCAGTGCAAATGAGACAGAGAAGGCTAGGAATACTGGATGACCCTCCTTTGGTGGCCCGAGGCACAGTAAATATGCATAAGTCGCGTTGCCTAAATCGGCAGAAAAGTTGGCACGTGATTTGATGGGACGGGCGCAGAGTGGCGCCGAATATATGCAGTCGAATCGTGTTTTCCCTCTTTCTTTCGCCCTTCATCTCAATGCCCCATCCCTGCATTTTTATAACCCCTCCTTCCTCACTATCTCCCCATGACCAAAGAACCAAAGGCAGATAGTAAGTCATCCCCAATCACCTCCCTTTCTTCCACTAACCATCTGGATAACTGATAGATGGGATGGCTGCAATCTGTCGTTGCCAGACGACCTACTGCTTCCAATAATCTGCTTATCTTTTCACTCCAACCTGGTCCCAATGTCATACACAACACCATGTATATGCAGCCTCTAATTTTTCCCCTTTTACTTAGCTTGCACCCCATGTGTATGTGCAGGTAAGCTCCTTTCTCTCCCCCCTCCAATATAGCCTTACTGAATGTCTTCTGTCCAGGAAACACGGCCCTTTCTACTCCACAACATGAGTAATCATTTGTCCCTCTGGTCATTTTTAAGGTATGAAGCTTGGCCGTAACAAACAACCATCGTCTGAACTAGATGACATTCCAAAACAAAGTATGGTCCATAGTTTCTTCACTTCAGTCTCCCTTAATCTACAGTTCTCACATATTTGTTTTTCTTTTGCTAGGGGGCAGTGTCTATGGGCTGGAACTTCATAAGGTTGTCCCAAGGTTGGATGGTGTACTCAGGATTTAGGCAGCATTTGTTGTGGTTGCATGGGGTGGCATTGTGGGTACAGGGTGTCAGGACACTTAATTGTATTTTACCATGTGTAGTTACTGATGAAATATGAAATGGATTACAAGCTGAAAAATGTATGGCAAGATCAAGCAAACTGAGAAGCAATTATAATCACAGCAAAGGCATATTGAGACTCACAGACAGCAAAAGGCCTCACAGGCCTCACCATCTACAAAATGTATTGTAATAATCGAGCTGCTTATGATATTCACACAGAAACATCAGCAGTTTACGAAATCATTGAGCCATCAATGGCTGCTTTCATTGATTCTGTAATCAAGGAAGTATTTATGACCATCACGGTGATTACAAGGTATGATAAGGGCCTAAACTTTTTCAATTATTTTGCTGATGTTGGCTTTTCGGCCCTTCTGCCCCTGCTGGCAGGGGCAAAAGGTCTGGAAGCCAGGAAGGTTTGCCCCTTCCGGAAGGCATGGCCTTGATCTTCCGCAGGGCTGCCAGAAGGGCCAGCCTCTTCCGAAGGGCTGCTGGAAGGGCAAACATCTTCCAAAGGGCTGTCAGCAGGTATCAGAAGACATGCAAGAAGGGTATTATTTTTCCAATTTTGGGGCAGTTTTGTGGGTTCTAACAATGGTTAAGTGGCATTTCAACTCTATTCAGCGGTTACTATCGAGTAGACATATGCTATGGATGTAGTATGCTATGGACGTAGTATGTGAGTGATAATGCATCCACCTCCCCCCACCACCATATTGCCACCACGTTCTCATTGTCCTGCTTTGCTAATGCAATTCTATCTGTGGTCATCTTCGTCGGTCTGTTGTCAGCTTTCATGCCTCGCATTGTCGTATTGTCACCAGTTGGTTTTGTGAGCATTTGGGGCCTGAGTGTACTGTGCCAAAAGTTTACAAGTCAGAAGTGGTGCAAACGGCAGCTGGTGAGTAGTCTGAAGACTTACACTAGCATCACTGGCATGACGATGGCTGGCGTGGAAGCAAGGAGGTAGCAATGAAGGGGGCAGTGTCGTTGTTCTGCAACAGTTCAAGGTGAGATAGAAGAAGAAAAGGTAATAAAAAAAACAACTTATCTATATGGTTAGCAGAGCGGCAGCGAAGTGGTTCGGAGTATAGCAGCAGCGGTCGATTAGCTGGGGAACCATTCAATGGAATCATGCAGATGGGTGGCAAAATGTCGTACAAGAGGAAAGGGGAGAAAAGGGGATGCAACATGGGAAAGAGCCAGGGGAAAACAGTCTATGCATTTAGTTGTGTTGAGAGACTGCTCTGGTTTGAGATGAGACAACAAAAACTTAAAGAAAAAAAAACTTATCTACAAGCTTGATGAGGGCCAGAAAGTGTGGTGGTTGCAGTTGTAGAGTGTGGTGCAATCTGGTTGCGCAGAGGTGAGAGGGGTGGTGGCAGGGAGGGGATGGGGTGGAGAGGGAGAGGGAGAGGGCAAGCAATGGTACGGTAACATCTTGACTTGTTGGAATGTGAGGGACCAGAATAAAAATCCCACGCTTCATCCAATCAACAAATGAAGTCAGGTATGTTCCCACACTCAAAGCTATCAACAAAAGCGACTTGTGTTTTTTTTCAGTCAACACTGGAAATGTGATAATGCTAAATTTATAGTCATATATAGCACTTGACCTAAGTAGAGCCAAGCACATTTGGTGTATTGGTAATGTGTATTTCACTTTATATTTTTCATGTGGCTCAGGGAGGGAGGCTCAGGGTTCGATCACTGGGTGTGAATTTTTTCCTCTCGTCTCCCGGCTAAACTGACCACTTCTCCCCCCACTGACCTTGACTGCCCTAACCTAGCTGCATGCAACTGCGACCATCACCCAACTATGGCAACAACGGGCAAAGGCCATGACATCAATGTCAACAAGGATGAGAGGACAACAGTGGCCACGGCCACATCTGCAACCACAACAAAGTCACGACATGCCAAGCTGGCAATGGTGATGACCATGATGACGACACAACATGCGACGACCGCAATGACATGACAAAAGTGTCACCCTTGATGACGATGACAGCTACAATGATGGCCGCCACGCAACGATGACAGCCATGACGACAAAGTGGTGACGATGACGGCAGCCATAACATCCAAGTCGGCTACAACACAATAATGCGATGACCACGGCGTTGATAGAGACAGGGCGGCGGACAGCTACTGTATTACTAGTCCAGTAATTGCACTACCCATAGACAAATTACAGTTGTCTTCAATAATTTACTAAGTTAGAGTGGGAAGCTCTGAAAGGATGAAAAGCTTCAGCAGTTGTCTGGAAGCGGTGAGGAAGCGATCCCCAAAGGGCCAGAAAAGAGGAAGGGCTGGAAGCTAGAAGGAAAAGGGCGTGACATTTTGCTGATGTGGAGATTTATTCTATCAGGGTCCTAAGCAGGTGAAAGGCAGGTGTAAGTCGAGTCGTACACACTGAAACTGCGAGGAGATTTATGCTGCTGGTCCTCTACATGCACTATATCATTTGGTATGCAGTGTGCCAATGGGGATGTGGAACCTGATAATGCCAGGCTCATGAGCAGATATGGCAAAGTAACATTGTCATTCCCTTGACTCGGAACCCATCTTTGTGATCCACGTCTTTGCTTGCCATGTTAGTTCTTGTGCATGTTAGTAGCTAGCAATGGATAATAAGTGATGTGGGCAGCTTGCATAGAGAATGAGCTGAAGCACGAAGTGCTTCTTGATCGGGGATGAGGGGTCCATGCACATAATGATCAGCCACCAATTCCATCATTGATGGATGATCCGATGGTAGTATTCCCTCATAACTCATGGGCCAGCCGATGTTGGCCGAGATACGAAATTCCACCAATACTCATGGGCTACCTGACATCGGCTCAGAACATTTGCACAATGATCATTAAAAGTAGTTGTAACAACTTCAATTAGCATGTATACACCATGGTTGTGATTAATATATAGTTTGATCCTACTCCATTCCGGAACAAAAATAAATGTTTTCACATAATTCCGGAACAGATTCAAACCCACCCCATCCATGTAGACATCTGGTGCATGCATACAGCTGCATTATGGAATAAGGCAGTGAGAATTTATATAAGACAAGCCTGTTATATAGTTCTTTTCTGCTCTGCTCTGGAACGGAAATGAATGTATTCACGCAGTTCCGGAACAGATTTAAACCCAACCTATTTGTACAGATGTTTGGTGCATAAATACAGCCAAATTATGGCACAAGGTGGTGAGCATGTATCCAAGACCAGGCTGTTGTATAGTTCTGTTCTGCTCCATTACAGAATGAGAACAAATATATTAATGCAGTTCTGGAACAGATTTAAACCCACCCCATTTGCACAGATGTCCAGTGCATGCATTCAGCCGAATTAGGGAATAAAGAAGTGAGCATGTATCAATGACCCTTCAGGAATGTCTTAGTGAGTGCTCACATCGTTCCAGAATGGAGTCACATGGATGCAGCTCAGGCGGTTCTGGAATGGTGTATGCATTTTGCTCCATTCTTGATTGGAGTCATGTGTGTGCAGCTCATGCAGGTCTGGAGCAGTGAATGTATTTCACTGCATTCAGGATTAGCATACATCTCTCTTTGTCCCAGAATAGGGCACATATGACTCAGTTCTGGACTGACTGTGTCCTGTGCCAAAATATGGGCTACATGAGATGTTCCGAACACTAGGTGTCAGAACTATTCAGCATTCCAAAACTATTTGACCCTTGACTATGTCCTCAGAAGATATGGTGTGAAGGTTACAGATGCAATGAAATCTAAACATGTCTCAAAGAAGCAGATGTAATAGGAGTAAGTGCCTTTCAAGAACTCCTGGAGAGCTCTTCCCAGGAATGAGCTTTATGTGATGCATACGCCGCATGCCCAGGATGCTGTTCCTGTACTGCCAGTTCCATCATTGCTTTCCAGAAATCTGCCTTACCATGAAAATAAGCAGGTACCCAAACAGCCTCATTGTGAATGCTGTCCTGCTCTTCCTTCCACCTCTCAAACTGTGCCTTGGAACGGAGCCAATGAACCCAGTTGACTATCCATCCCATGAGCAGTGATCAAGTCCTCAACATAGATGGTCACTTACAAGCATCGATCCATGTTCCATCTTGTCTGGTAGAGGCTCCAAAGCTCCAGATCCATGGAAGCTGCTTGTTCTGTTGTCCCTGCTGCTTTGCTCCCAGTATGGCGGTATTGACACGGAGGTCAGTGAGTTGCAGAGGAGGAAGTTCTGTTGCATTTACAGAGGGGTCCTGGACCTTAGTATAAGCATCCCTTGCCATGTTGTAGTTCTGGGTGTGTGCATGGACCATTGCATCAACACCATGGACTGCAGACCAGGCCTGGGATTTAGTCTTTTGTGTGTGGGCATGTCTGACCTGACTCTGGAAAAGTGCAGATTTGAACCCCAGGGCTAGGCAGATTCTTTGACTGCCAGGGACTCATGGCCATGGCTGAGACACCACTCCCATCCAAGGGATGATGGGAGGAGGGTAGTGATGTCTTCAGCATTGGTTCCAGATTCCCCAGAGTTGTACACATCGTGATAGTGGGTGGGGTGGGGTGCATCTGAGCATCCAGGAACCCCAGAGTCATCTAAGTCATCAGCATGATCATATTCTGAGTAGTCACCCAAGTGTGACATCAGAACATTTTCTGAGAGCTTGTGATTGAACAGGAAGGGATCCACTTGCTACTCAAACGTGTCTATGAGCATCTGCAGATGCATCCGTTTGTTCTCAATAATCTGTGCATCTTCTGTTGTGAGCTGGGGCCCTTGACTCCAGAGCTGATATCTAATGGCTAATCTGTACATAGCATTTATGTAGCAATGTTATGAATCATATTTGGAAACTTACTGCATGTCCTGAATCCTAATACCATAGGAGATCCACAATGTCTGTCCACGAATTGAGTAATCCTGGATTTCCTCAACCATGAGTTGCTGCTGGATAGTAGCATGGGATGGAGCTTAATATATGCATCAGCCAAGAACAGAAATTCCGGAACTGCGTTCACACCTTTTCCTTTGTCAGTATCATATATATCCATCGCAGATGGTGATATGTGTCTATTGGCCAAGCATCAACATCTTCTTGAAGCCACTTCTCTGTCTTGTCACACAGGCGCATACTAAGGGATGTGTAAGCCTGAGCACTGGCATCATACCTGGACTGCAGGTGATTCCAGCACTTGAGAAGGGAAGGAACTGTCATATTAGAGTTAGTTAAGGACAACATCTAGCACTAGCTGGAATATTCCCACCAATCTGGACCATCTTCTTTCAGTTTGAGTGGTTGATATGAGCATCTAGGACCTCTTGTTGATGGACCAGGGACATCCCTCTGAGGCTCTGGGAGATGTTATTCAATGGGGCCCACAAGGACTCTATGATTTCACGTCAACCTGCTTAGCTCCTGGAATGTAACTTGGTGAAAACTGGGGTAAACAGGAATCCTGGTGGCCATGGATATGGAAGAGTCCAATTCTGGTCTGGAGTTCCAGGGAGCTCAGAACAGAGAGTTCCAGACTCATCTTCACCCTCTTCTCATAGTGCACTTTGTATTGGCACATAATGTCATACATGACCAGTGCAACTGGAATGTCTTCCATATTGTATGAAAGTGCTTTGCAAATACTGTAGTCCATATTGACTTGCCTGAAAGTGTAAAAAATATGAACCCCAAGTACAATATTGACAAGGAACAACACATCCTCTCTCCCTTCTGGAAATCTACCACAGCAGTTGGAACAAAGAATCCGTGGCAGCAAGCAGTTGCACCAATCCCTGTGACATCAAGGTGAGCCTGGCTACCATTAGCTTGCTCAATGGTCCTGTAGGTGTTACAGGTGCTGGGCTGGATGAATGTTATTAGAGCTGCCTGATGAGAGACATGATACGTGCCTGGATGAATTCTTTTCCACTCTGGAGATGGGCCTTGTAGGCATCTGGATTGGCCATGAATGCCATCCCAGCAGACAAGGAGACATCCTTCTCTCCAGTCCTATGCCTCATGTGCTCAGCAGAGAAGTTCCCATCCATAATGAATGTCCAGATGAGCTGATCCCTATATAAATGGATATGAATACCACAACATTCAAGATATGGAATAAGGACATATGGAGTGTATCGCATCTTCCAGTCTTTTGGAAGATTGATTCCAGGCTGAGGGCAGGCTGGACAGAAGATTGCCATTGTTCCATCCGGCACTGGCTGTCCATCTGTCTGATGCCCAATCCCACTTTTCATTCTGTTCTTGAGATCTCCCCACTGATGCGATGCTCTCAGAAGTTGCTTATATCTGTTCTGTGTACATTCATTAGATTCAAATCTGAGAGCATGGCTATAGCATACTGGAACACTGGTGGGAAACATTGTGCTTGTCATGCTTTGCAGCTTTGAGTAATATTGTTGTGCTGTGGTCTTGCATTGAAGGTTATCAGTTATAAAGTCGTCTAATACTGAATGAGTAAACAGTGTTTCAATTTGCTTGAAGGTAGCTGGGAAGAAGCCAGATCAGAGGAGTTGTGTGTCTCTTTCTCCTCCACTGGAGCAAACACAGGATATAACCTCCATGTCAAATATGCCATTCCGATCCACTATTGTGAGTAGTGGATTTCCAGAAGTTGTTGTGCATGTATGGCTACCACCAGAGTTGTCAGAATCCATTAATGCATCCATACCGGAATAGAGAGAGTTGGATACCACAGGTTCCAATTGATGAACCTCTGGCTGAGGAGTACCCCTAGGCATTTGTAGCTGACCAGCAGTGATATAAGACTCAGGACCATCCTCTGAGACAGATTTCAAGGATGTGGAGTGAAGGGGCCCATATAGTGGGTGACCCTTCCGACTGGAATGGGCTGCATTAACTGCTTTGATTCCCTAAGCAAACATAAGTGTGCTTCAGATCAACATAACTAATTTGTACATACCTCAACCGTTTTGGGACATGGTGCACCACAATGCCCAAGAAACAGAGCAAACCCCAGTGACTGCAAGGATACTTGAGTATAGTGTGTTGGAGTCCAGTGGAGTGGCCTGTGGAAGGGGGAACACCTATGTGCTTCAAGACAGCAGTCAAAGTGAGGGAGTTCCAAAGCACTCCAGACATTTGATATCGGCAGCACTACTGCATATGGAACACCTGTCTGGCGCCGGCCTTCCTTCCATGTCCAATAGGATGTGGATATACCTGTTCCGGATCTGAACCCATTGGTCCATCAGAGTCTGCAATAGATCAGTGTGCATAAATGTAGCCTAGATGAGATGCATACTGAGGCCATTTGTTATGAACCAACCCTGCTCGACCTGCCAGCATACACAAGCAACACGCGTGCCTCCACCAGCATTGGGAGAACTGCTACGACTACCCCAAACAACACACATGGGAGTCACATGCTCAGGAAGACATCAAGGAAGAAGCAGCCGTATGCGCTCTTGTATCAGCAGAAGACGACAGTTACCTCGCAGAAGATGAAGCATACAGAGTCTGCCAGTTAGTAAGTGGTATGATCTGCTATGGTCCACTACCAGCTGCTGGCAGGAGTGTTACAACAGGAAGGATGAGGGTCACATGACATGGTCATGTGAAAGTCCCAGATCATGCAGCTGATCTAATCTATAAGTCATGGGACTTGTGGGAAGGTTCAAGTCCTGGGTCACAGTACGTATCTGACCTAACCCATAAGTCAGGGGACTCCGACGTGAAGGTAGCCAGTGGAACTTGGTGGAAGACAGTTGTGTCCAGAAGATGACCAACTACGATGCAGATTGTGGAAGCGTGGTGTAAGACCAGCGACTTGATGTTGGGCAGACTCCAGCGGGTCGTAGGCTTGATGTTGGATGGTATCCAGTGGGCCGAGGTTTGATCCCCTTTCGGGTATGTGTTCAAGATGGATTAGTCTAAAGGAGTGCCTGTGTTAGCACCGAGCCATTGCTTACTGATGCATTACTTATGGCTTACCAATGTGGATGACATTTTCCCCCTATGCTTACTGTTTTCTAGTGTCGCTTATGCGCACACTTACTCATGCTTATTGTTTGCTTAACTGATGTGATTAGACATTTGCTTATTGATGTGTGAGTCATCCTTTGTGATCTATTACTCATACTATATGTGTCGCCCTCTTGGCTTGATGGACATTTACTATATATACTGCATAAGCTTCGCTAGTGTTCGTTAGCTTAGTTGTCTTGAAATCCACCTGTATTCCTCTCAGGAACGTCAGACAGACTTATAGCAGAGTCATTGGTCAGTGTGACTATTCTTGTTGCCAACTTAAGTGTTAGGTGTTGCCACCTTGAAACGAACCTCAAGCTAGGCGTTATCAGGGGGACCTTATTGGTTATTCGCCCCTCATCAGTTGTATACGGAGTTCAGAAGTCGTGCGCTTTGCTCACAAGTCATTAACTAAGTTCAGAAGCCGTGCGCTTTGCCTAGCGTTGAAGCAAGGAAGCCCCATCGGATCCAAGTCGGATCAACATTCAGTGGAAATGTTACACTGTTGTATGACTGTCATCCATTACATGCTCTGGAAGATCATTCTGCTGATCGTCAAAGTATTGAATATTGGTACTATCTGCAATTGGAATATCGCTCCCAGATTCTACAGGTTCCATATCCTGAGGATCAGGCTGAGCACACTTCTTATTTGACTTAGACGATTGCACAGAACCCTTCTTGTTACGCTCAGACCCTGCTCAAGCTGCCACAACCCAGAGACAGCGCAAATGTCTACATGAGCACTGGAAGAGTTGCCATGATTATCCAGAGGCGCATACCTGGGAGGCACGTGATCAAAAGGACATCGAAGAAGAAGAGGCCGTACGCGCACTTGTAGCGGCAGAAGACGATAGCTACCTCGCTTATGACGAGGCGTGCAGAGTTCGCCAGCTCGTGAGTAACCTGATAACTCATGGTAGAACCCCAGATGCTGGCAGGAAGGTCATTACAGGACGGATGAGGGTCATGTGACACGGTCATGTGATAAAACCCCCAGGTCACGGGATCTGACCTAAGCAATAAGCCAGGGGGGTGCGAAGGATGGAATTGTCCCAGGCCACAGTATGTATCTGGCCTAACTAATAACTCAGGGGACGTTGGAAGAAGCCATGGAATTGGCGGAAGACAGTTGTGTCCCGAAGACGACCAACGATGACGGATAGCGATTGTGTGGTGTAAGACCTTAGGCTTGATGTTGGGACGGTATCCAGTGGGCCGGGGTTTGATCCCCTTTCGGGTATGTGTTCAAGATGGATTAGTCCAAGGAGTGCCTGTGTTAGCGCCGAGCCATTGCTTATTGATGCGTTTATGGCTGACTGTTGTGGATGACATTTCCCCCTATGCTTACCATTGTGATGACTGATTGTTTAGTGTCGCTTAGTCACGCACTTACTCATGCTTTGTGATGATTAGACATTCACTTACTCATTCGCTTACTGATGTGATTAGACATTCGCTTATTGATGTGTGAGTCATCCTTTGTGATCTTACTCATACTATATGTGTCGGCTTCATATCTTGATGGACACTTACTATAAATACTATACAAGTTGCGCTATGGTTCGCTAGCTTAGTTGTCTTGAAATCCACCTGTACTCTTCTCAGGAAGTTCAGACAGTCTTATAGCAGAGTCATTGTTCTTTGTGACTATCTTGTTGCCAACTTAAGTGTTAGGCGTTGCCACCTTGTAACGAACCTCAAGCTAGGCAGTATTAAGGGGACCTTATTGGTTATTCGCCCTTTACAAGTCGTTCCTGAGTTCAGAAGCCGTGCACTTTGCTCAGAGTTGAAGCAAGGAAGACCCATCGGATCCAAGTCGGATCAACGTTCAGTAGAAACGTTACACTTCTCCTTTGGCAAGACCAGTGGAATGATCTTCTCTTTAGTCCTTACTCTACCAGTCTTTGTCTTGGTGTGTGTGGTGATAACTTTGTCCATGCCTGGAACAGCAACCATGTCACGTACCGTGCCATGCGGTCATGTGACATTCGGCGCACGTGCAAGGGTGCACTCTGCCTGCAAAGGCATGCAAAGAATATCTGAAGACTTGGTGAGAATGCACGTGACTGTGGGAAGTTCCAGTCATGTGACCAGGTCGGGTGAAAGCCCATGCCAGCTTATCAGAAGCCGAGGTCGTTCCAGGCCCTTATCTTGGGGTTCTGATGGATATTTCTGATGGACAACTATATTTAGTATATCTCTGATGGGTGAGTCAGTATGACTCTTATCACTGATGGCCCTTATGGCTATGTGCCTCATGTTGTGGAGCATCAGTGATGGACAGATCTTATTGGAGAATAAGCCGTATGCTTATCTCTCAGTATATTAGGGTTTGGCTGGGAGCTTAGGTTGAAACCCAGCTCCTGAGCAGTATATAGGTAGCGGCTGAGGACGGTAGAGTCCTTAGCTTTGTATTCTCATATTCCCCTAATGTCTTACCTGGGGTTTCCCTGTTAATGCATTGCTGTCCCTTCCTTTGTGTCTGCTTGTCTTGTTGTCCTTTCTAGGACCCTATCTATGACTGTTCTCAACATTAAGGCCATCATCCCTTAATCTTGAGACTGTCCTTGTTGTCATCTTGCTATTCCAGGTGTCATGCGGAGTAGTGTTGGTTCTCGTCAACGTCACATGTTCCAGTGCTGCAGGTCAAGGCGGTACTGAAGGTAGCGTTGGGTTGAAACATTACAACCAGAATAATAACATCACAACTCTGTGGCATTTGGATGTTGAGAATGGGAATAGAAAATGGTGATTAACTGAATGACCTTTCATGTGCTCAATGTGCGTTATATATGCCAGATTCCGTGCATACATCCCTACCATGAATGACAGGAAGCCTAGCTGATTGCAATCTGGTTTAATATTTATGATAGAAAACATGACAGGTAAACTAAACAGCTGAAATTGTTATATAACAAGCATGCACATCACAGCAGCTACTATTTGTCTATGCCACCAATCGCACTATCACCCATTCCGGTAGCAATATTTGTATTGGAATCAGTTTCCTGTATGAGATTTGGTAAATGGAAGGTTGAGGAATAAGCACATCGTTTCCTACCATACTGGAATCCAGTGTAGGAGTGGTGGTTTTCTGGGCCTCATACAATGCTCTAGCCATGGAGGTCACACTCTCAAGTTCTGTACAAAGCATCCTGACATCCTGAGTGACATCATCAAACTGAGTGACATATTAGAGATCTGGAACTGTTTGATAAAGTGGGGGACACACGATTCCCACTATGGATGTCTGTGCATCATCATTGGAGTCTGAGTCTGAGAACAGAACAATGATATCATCACTATTATCAGACCCATACATATCATCTTCATCAAATGATTCAATGCCAGAAGATGTTTGTTCATCTGGGTCAGATAATGTGATATGCATAGAGTCGTCATATACAGTGGAAGTCTTATCATTGTTCTGTGCAGAATGAGTGATTGGAATCTCTGTGTTCAATTCCATTCTAGAAGATGTGGGAGGGGAAAGAGTGCCATCAAGAGAAATGCATTTACGTGCTAACTTTTTGTATGTAGATAGATATCTAAATTCCCTTCAGCCTCGACCTACCCGCCATTCTAAATGTATGAAAGATTGATGACATCAGATTTGTTCCAGAATGGGCTTTATAGCCATCCATGGTATGTCAGGTGTTGTATAACTGCACATGCATATTTTAATACTTCCAGAGACCGACATCGAGTCTATCACACATAAAACACACAGTATGAGTCAATGCATATTGTGCTCATTTCTGTCCTTATGCTATACATTATATGACTATGCTATGCCCTTCTGACTGCGTGAACTTTGCCTGGAGCTTCCAGCTCTTGGCGCATGGGACAGTGGCTTGCCACGACCTCAACTGCTGGTTGAATGGCTGCATATCACCTGTCCAGAATCTAAACAGCGTGTTCTGTTAGCATTGGATGCCAATATGGGATGAATATGATGACTCACTTTCTTCTTGTGGCGAAAGTTCCATCAGATGGGAGGGCCCAGCAATGGGCAATCCCCTGGTGCTTGCAATTGTCAAGTCACTGATTCCAAGGTTTGATGAGGTGGATGACACATTGCTGGCGATTGAAGCAGAGGACAGGGTGGCTGAGGTGCTTTGATAGAAGGTGGGGGCAGATGGAATGTGCAAGCCAGCTGCGGAGAGATTAACATTCGATTGAGAGCATAGGAGACACAGCATCTTGTCTTGATTGTAAACGTGGTCACGCAGCTGTGTAATATCGTGGTGAAACTGGTGTGGAGGTTGACGATTTCTTGTAGACCCTGCCAAACATCTGCACGCAGTTGTGCAACATCATTCTGAATGTCCATCTTGATATTGTCCAGCGTGGGTGGGATATCTTCATACACGTCTTGGATACATATCAGCTTAGGAACATTTTAAGGATATGGTTAGATACATACCTACTAAGGTCCACCTTTTTGGCTTTGCATTTGCCTTCTGCTTGGCTGCCAGCACTTCAGCCCATCCAGCAAGGGGATAGCACACAATCTTGAGCCTGGTGCACTTCCTACATGCTACGGCTGTCTTGCACCCCCTTTGCGGCTTACACGTCTTGTTTGCATCCTTGCATGGTCTGCATGCTTTCTGTTTGAAAGGATTAGCTTGAGGCCATGTATTACATGCTAGTGTTGTCGTAACTCCGACTCAGAGCCAACTCCGAGTTGGACTTAGTCGCGGCTGAAGCTGGGTTGTGATGAGTCACATTCTGGACAAAGTCATGACTTTGAAGTCCCAACTTCGACTTGAGAGTCAACTTTGAGTCAACTGAAGTCGATTTTTTTGGCTCTTTCAGTTTCTTTTTTTTTCTACTTGTTTCCTAGTATTTATGGTGCAGCAATTGTTGAACGAATTTTGGTATCACTAGTACTCTACCCAGCCTACCCGAGCGTCATAGGATGCAACACGGCGACAGTCATGTGCACGCAATGACAACGGCAAGATGACACAACTGGCCACAGGATGACAACAGCAACGTGGGGTGGCACTGCAAAGGAAAACCCACACGACCACAGCAGCAAGACCAACTTGAAGATGACCACGACTCTATGTGGTACAACAATGACCACTGCCATAGTAACCGCAACCTCACCAGTCTCAACCTTGACCTCAAAGGCCTCAATGTCTACTGTGCCGGTGACCCTGATTGTTCCAAGTCCCAACCGCAAACACCATGACGACCATGCCAACAACTGCAATTAAGATCATGCCAGCGGCTACTAGTATTAGCCCAAATAGGAGACCTGCCAGAGTAGGAGACCTGTCAGTGTAGAGTAACTAGTAGCTACAAGCCTCATTGTGTAATTATGTGAGAAGAGCAGGCAAATGTGCCACCTGCCAGTGTATAAAGAGGTGTTTAGCAGTGTGATATCTTAACTGCATTTTCGCCACAATGATGAGATGCAAACCTTGCTAATCAACATTACATCCTCTACAACCAAGCCGACAAGCTGATCTCCCAAATCAAACTTCCTAATGTCTCAAAATATGTAAAACCTGTATAAAAATCTGCTTGTTTGTACTTGAATACATCATCTAGCTGTGCCTCTCGACTGCCTTCAAGGCAGAGGGTTACATGGATGTGGTGTCATCAGAATGCTCACGTTGATGTGTCTGGGAGTGCAACCTAGACACAGCTTGACATAAACACGTGCATATGAAGTCCAAAATAGAAATAACTCATACCCTTCATGTTGTTTTGGGAGTTGCTTGTGTTTGTGTTGGTCAAGTGAGTGGACGCCTTGGCTGTTGCTGACCAGATCCCAAGGCTGCTCCTCATTGGCATGATCCCAATCAAACATTACAACATTCTCAAAACCCTCCCGCGACAACAGACCCTTGAAAAGATCACTGATATACTCATAGTCTGGTATGTCTTTGAAACCAAGTGAGCAACTGTATTTGAGAAAAGTAGAGAACTCTGCTGGAAGACCACAGCACAAGTTGCTTGGCTTTATTTGTTGTTTGCGTTTGACGATATGCGATCCAGATGGCAAGCCCTGCCAAGGTAAATGGCCACAAAGAAAGTAAATGAGAATGTGGGCTAGTGCCTCTAAGTCATCTTGCTGTCCGAGCTCCAAGCCAAGTGTAACGTCCCGGGTCATGGTATGTATCTGACCTAACCCATAAGTCAGGGGACGTTGGAGAGAAGCCTGGAACATAGCAAGTCGAGCATGGTAAGGGGGATGACAAGTCGCTCCCTAATGCTTACTAAGGTGATGTGGACTATTACTGATACGATGACTGAGGCGATTACTGTACGATTACTGAGCAGACGTGGACGATTACACAGCAGAGAGTAGTCTTAGTAGTAGTGGCGGTCTCGCTGACAAAGGCGGGCTGCAGCAGGGTACTATATAAGGAAGCTATCGACTGTTGTGGTCGATAGCTTGGATTTCTTGTAACATTCCTACCTGGTTATCCAAGTCGTGATTCCTCCCATCCTCTCTCGTCCTTCGGGGCCGCGCATCAGTAGATCAATATCAACAAACTCCGCCTTCGCGCGTTGAGACGACACTCTGCCTTCGTGCTAGAGACAGGACATTGCTGAGTCACCGCGTTCACTCTACATTGCCTAAGTCAGGCTCACGTGCAGCTCGCACGTAACATTAAATCCAAGCTCTCCAAAACCCATCGAACACTGTGGCGACTCTCAATACCAAGGACGGCTGGGACTTTGTACCCTATCGCGTCGAAACAAGAGAACGAGACGCACCTACTCGTTACCTCATAGGACGAGTGAGGTGGCGACACATACCGGACACCAGAAGATCCGAAGAAAACAACACAGGATACTACGCAGAAGCGGCTACCGCACAGCGATATCATCCCGTAGTATTCAACAGGGAGCGCTGTTGCTGGGTCGAACTCAGGTGGAGCAACACCAACAGCTATTCGAAGCAACACGGCCAGCAGCCGACGATTTACACATCAACGTACCATTGGTCGACGCACGACCAATTGATCAGCAAGGACCTATAGACGGTCAAGAAGCGATAAACCTCGAATCGGAACCACCAAGAACCGAATTCCAACTACGATCAGAAACACCGGCTGCATCAAGCCATACCAGCGAACGATCACCAACCCCATGAAGTGAAGTAGCAGAACCCGAAGAAATCACAGTGCAATCACCGGAAGTAGACGCACTAGCCACGCAAACAGCTGAGTTACATATTCCCGAACCAATCAGAGGAATACCATTCAGCTACATGGCTACTCAAACAGAAGTATCGCCACCCCGACTTGTCATCAATGAGCAGACAGGTCACATCCAACAAATACAACCAGAAGACATGGAAGCCATCAACCGAGCAATGGGACCAGATATCCCCGACGCACCAAGCATCCCTGAAAGAACCGATATGTTTTACGAGTTCCAACTCAACCGAAACAGAGTACCATCACCCGACAACAGACCGTTTCCACCCAGAAGAGGACCACCAGGAGGAGGACCACCCAATGGCGGAGGGCCACAAGGAGGAGGAGCAGGATCCCAGCAGGACCCCAGTGGGACCCCCAGCAGGACCTGCGATAGCTAACCAACAAGGAAGCAACAAGTTCATCGGCAATCCACCATCAACATTTACAAGGAACAGATCCCAAGCCAAATCATTCATCCTCCAATGGGAGGTATACGCGGGAGTTAACGCCAACCACTCCGCGATGAGAAACAAATATCAAAAAGCTATGTTGTTTCTCACATACATACAAGGAAATGCGGTTAACCAATGGGTAATGTCCGCAAGCCGATGGCTCGTCAATGAGGTGGGCCACGGGAACAGACCAATTCAACAACAGGCTATGGGAAAACCTACTCAATGCCTTTCAAAGACAATTCGGCGACGTCCTTAGCAAGAACGAGCCCAAGCCCAGCTCGATGCTGGAATACACATGAAGGACGGAAGGATCGACGACTACATCGCGCAATTCGAACAGCTGGTTCGACACGCCGGGTACAACATCAATGCCGAGCAAACCATCAAATACTTCACAAAAGGACTACCACGAGCATTGTATGAAACCATGTACCAACACGATGACCCCCAAAACTATGAAGAGTGGAGAGATTCTGCCCTGAAAAGGCAACAGAAGTGGATCCACATGCAAACGGTCAGGGGTAACTTGGACGCCTTTAAACCGGGATGAACTTCAGGAGGAGCACTAGCTAAGTTGCTCGCACCACTCCAGAATGACGACCGAATGGACACATCCGCAGACCGTGTACGAGGACGGCTAGCAGGAGCCAAAGAAATCATAACAAACCACTACAGGAATACCAAACCCCCGCAACCACCATTCCCACCACGAGGGGGATTTATCCAGAGACAATTCAAACGAGACCACAGCCAAACGCAGTGTTACAACTGCCAGAAGATGGGTCACATCAGTCGCGACTGCAGGCAGCCCAGAAGGCGCCGTGACGTACAAACACGTACCACTGAAACCGCGCCAACCAAAGAAGAAAAGGCAGCGGAATGGTTACGAGGAGTAGCAGGAGATGACGAAGAAGTAAAGGACCTGGTCCTACAACAATTGATGGGACAGGATTTTGGAAATGCCTAAACCCGGCGGCCTGGGTAAGGGCAATACATTGTAACTCCGTGTATATTATGCGCTACCGCTCTATGAGAGTACCAGTGTCTATTTGCGCAAGTTACAACATGGCCGACATCAAAGCATTAGTGGACTCAGGAGCCACTGACAACTTCATACATCCAAACTTCGTCAAAAGGATGGGATTAGGACAACGGGCATTAGATAAGCCAAAAAATATCTACAACATTGACGATACCACTAATAAAGCGGGGCAGATCACACACTACCTCACGCTCAATGTGGAAACAGGAAAAACAAAGAGAGAGATGAGATTCCTCATCACCGATATCGGAAAAGAAGACGTCCTGCTAGGATACCCATGGCTCGCCACCTACGAGCCAAGGTTCAGCTGGCATCACGCCACTATAGATGAGAAACAACTTCCTATAGTGTTGCGATCGATTAACCCAAACGACAGGAAAGCAGTATTGGAAAGGCTCTAACGGAAGAAAAGGATGACGCGAGGGTGTCACGAACATTCACAACGGAAACAAAAGAACAAATCGTGACGACCTGGAAGAACAGGTATATGGACGAAGATCAGCAGTAGAACTCGTGGTGGATGCCAAACAGTACACCACGGAGGTCAAAATACCAGCAGAATACCAACGCTTCGCGAAGGTATTTAGCGAAGAAGAATCGAAGCAGTTCCACCCAAAAGAAGTGCGATCACGCAATTGAGTTCAAGAAGGAGGCCTGACGTAATAGACTGCAAAGTCTACCCATGACCAGGAGAAGACCGGCATAGACGATTCATTGATGAACAAGTAGAAAAGGGATACATCGTCCCTCCAAATCCCCGTACGCATCATCATTCTTCTTTATTAAAAAGAAGGACGGAAAGCTACGACCCGTACAGGATTATCGACGATCAAGAGTGGATGATACGAATCAATATCCACTCCCCTCATTGATGACCTCATCAGAGATCTTGGGGGAGCTCAAATATTCAGCAAACTAGACGTTCGACAAGGGTATAACAACATACGGATCAAGGAAGGGATGAACAAAAAGCCGCGTTTAAAACATGCCGTGGACTTTTCGAACCAACCGTCATGTACTTTGGGCTGTGTAACTCACCAGCAACGTTCCAAAGCTTCATGAACGAAATATACCAACCAACAATAGCAAAACACGAACCCAACGGAACGACCATTCGGGTCTACATGGATGATATCCAATAGCCACGAAACGCCAACAAAACACACTCGAGCAACATCAGAAGGCAGTGTGTGATGTCCTGGAAGTCGCTCAAAAACACGACCTCTTCTTCAAACCAGAAAAATGCGTATTCAACGCTTCCAGCATTGATTACCTGGGGGTAATCCTTGAAGAGGGGGTAACACGCATGGACCCTATCAAAATTTCAGGTGTTCGCGACTGGACATCTCCCACATCAGTTAAGGACTACATCTTTCCTTGGCTTTTGCAACTTTTACAGGCAGTTTATCAGAGGCTTTGCAAACATTGCCAAACCATTGAATGAACTAACGCGCAAAGACAAGCCATGGCAATGGACTACAAGACACCAAGCAGCATTTGACACACTCAAACAACGGGTCACAACAGAACCCATACTAGCACACGTGGACCAAACACAACAATTTGATCTAGAAGTAGATGCATCAGGATTCGCAGTAGGGCAGTGCTATTACAGAAGAAATCAGATGGAAAACGACACCCTGTGGGGTACTACTCGGCAACACTCAATGCCGCCGAACGAAACTACGACATCTACAACCTAGAGTTGTTGGCCATCATAAAAGCGTTAAGAAACTGGCGACATCTGCTAGCTGGATCCCCACACAAAGTACGCATATTCTCGGACCATCTCAACCTTCGTTACTGGCGAGATCCCCAGAAAATCAGCCGACGAATCGCTAGAGAAGTACTGGAATTGGCAGAATACAACTTTGAGATACACCATGTCAAAGGAACCGCAAATGGAAGAGCCGATGCACTCTCACGACGTACCGACTATGATCAAGGAGAAAAGGACAACGAGAACGTCACGGTCCTACCAGACGAATTGTTTGTACGAGCAATTACCACCCAACCACAGCAGGACGAGCAAAGGATACGCAAGTGGGTCGATCCCCATAAATTAACCAAAGCAGACGGACTTTGGTGGTACCAAGGACGAAGACTAGTCGTCACGGGAACATCAGGGGAAATTAGAGAAGTAATCTCTACACATCACGATCCCCCTATTCACGGACACCCAGGAATAAACCGAACAACACAGATGGTGGAACGCCACTACTGGTGGCCTACAATGAAACAAGATATTGCTGAATACGTACGAGGATGCGCGGAGTGCCAGCGATGCAAAGTCAACACACAAAGGACAAAGGCACCGCTACAACCGATATTCCCAAAACCGAAGCAACACCATTCGAGGTAGTAGCGCTCGACTTCATCACCAAACTCCCGACATCAAGGGAGTACGATTCCATACTCACAGTCACTGACCACGATTGCTCAAAAGCATTGATATTCATACCTTGTAAGGAAGAAATATCAGGTGAAGAAACCGCAGCCCTATATGCCAAACATGTAGTCGCACGATTTGGCCTGCCAACAAAACTAATCAGCGATCGAGACCCCCGATTTGCGTCCAAATTTACAAGAGAACTATGTCGAATCCTGGGAATACAACAGAACATTTCGACTGCCTACCACCCACGGACGGACGGACAATCGGAACGAACAAACCAATGGCTGGAGCAATACCTCAGGTTCTGGGCCAACGAAAGACAAAACAATTGGGCCGATCATCTCGCACTAGCTGAGTTCGCGCATAACAATTGGGTTAACGAATCCACACGCGAAACCCCATTTAGGTTGCTGATGGGATATCACCCACACACTAATTGGACGGATAAAACATCACCCATACCACAGGTCACGGCCAGACTAGAACAATTGAAAGAGATAAGACATCAGGCACAAGATCAAATGCGCCGAGCGCAACAGTCATGGATCAAGCATCGTGACACCCCCAAATATCAGATAGGAGACAGGGTATGGCTAGAGGGACGTCATCTACGAACCAACCAGCCAACCACAAAGCTTGCGCCCAGGAGACATGGACCGTTCAGGATTGTCCAGGTGATGTCTCCTGTCAACTACCGACTCGAACTTCCCACACAGTGGAGCATCCACGACGTTTTTCACACAGACCTTCTCACACCTTACAAAGAAACGCTGATTCACGGCGCAAACTATCAGCGCCCACCACCAGAATTGGTAGAAGACATGGAAGAATATGAGGTCGAAAAGGTACTAGACTCAAGAAGACATGGACGAGGGCGCAAGCTCCAATACCTTATCAAGTGGAAGGGCTACCCAGACTCGGATAACCAGTGGGTCGCGTGGGACGACGTCCATGCGGAAGCAGAGATAAGGAAGTTCAGACAGTCCAACCCAAACGCCGAGACTCACATAAAAGCAGCGACGGCTAGATGAGCAAGGACATAACCCCCATTGCAATGGCACATGTCCCGCTCACCATCATCAACCTTGACTTCCCTCCTGTCGACACCCTCACCACATACGACTCCACCAACAACGTGGACGACCCCTTCTGTTCTGCCATCGAACATGTCAGAGCAGTCGCAGAACAAGACCGAGACGAGCGAGAGCAGCAAGAGCGAGACCTGGCCGAGGCTCGCCGGCGATTCCCCACACCCGCAAGCGGAAGAGTGGAGACAGATGAGGAGGATTACGGGCTGTTGAAGGAGGTGATGACCTCATGGCGACTGGATCAGGTGACGAAGATGACGCCGAAGGAGAGACGGATGAGGATACAGCGGCTGATGAGGCAAGTATCCTCCAGCCCTCCACCGCCTTCACGTCACTACCGCTGTCGACCAATATGACAGCGACGAATCCTCCGACGGCTCGTACCATGACGCCCACGTCATCTGCACCCGATGCGACAACCCACAAAGTTACTGTCACTGCGCCCCCATGCGCATCCCCCCTCGAATCAACAACGAAAACGACGACTACCGAAGAAGCCATGGATGAAGAAGATCGATCACCACCGGTTGCTGTCATCTATGGACCGACAGCTGAGATCGGGTACGAGGCACGAGGCCTACCACCATACCGGGAGCACGCGACCCCTCACCCATCAATACGCGCCGAGCGGATGCGCCGCGGTGCCCTATCCGTACCCTATCGCCTACCCCCAGTGGATTCGTCCTCAACAATGGGATGAATTGGGTCCCAATGGTGATCGAACACGAGGGACGTCGCATTCCCGCCCGATATGTGTGGGTAAGGATGCTCGACAACCCGAGGTCTTCGGACGATGGGGTGGTATTCGCCGATATACCGGGGGACATACACGCCGAGCCATGTCGAGACATGGGGCCCGCAGCTGAGTACACCTGAGAGGAACTACAGTACCTACGTGCTGACTTCCGGGGACAGCGCCAGGTCGACGAAGCCCTTGCTAGGCTGGGGATATCTCCCTTGCCGCCGAAGTGAGGTGCTACTGCGCGTCCCAGGAGGTCATCAAGGAGTTGGAGGCAGCGATCAAGAAACTCGAAGATGACATCTTCGTACACGTCGATCGCTCGCACCACTCGGCAAAGCGACTGGGTAGGGCTCACGCTCTTCTGAGGATACGGGACAAGCACGAGACAGACGTCGGACTGACCACAGTGCCCAATTGGGTGGTGGAGCGAGGGCGCTCACCCTTGTGAAGGGGGTGATGTAACGTCCCAGGTCATGGTATGTATCTGACCTAACCCATAAGTCAGGGGACGTTGGAAAGGAGCCTGGAGCGTAGCAAGTTGAGCATGGTAAGGGGGATGACGAGTCGCTCCCTAATACTTACTAAAGCGGTGTGGACGATTACTGATACTATTACTGATACGATGACTGATACAATTACTGTACGATTACTGAGCAGACGTGGACGATTACACAGCAGAGAGTGGTCTTAGTAGTAGTGGTGGTCTCGCTGACGAAGGTGGACTGCAGCAGAGTACTATATAAGGAAGCTATCGACTGTTGTGGTCGATAGCTTGGATTTCTTGTAAACATCTCTACCTTGTTATCCAAGTCGGGTTCTCTCTCTCTCTTTCTCTCGTCCTTCGGGGCCGCGTATCAATCGAATCATCAACCAACTCCGCCTTCGTGCGTTGAGGCGATACTCTGCCTTCGTGCTAGAGTCAAGGAAACTGCTGAGTCACCGCGTTCACTCCACGTTGCCTAAGTCAGGCTCACGTGCAGCTCGCACATAACATGACTCTTACAGCACAAGGTTTTAGACGTACCTGGCAGAGGGATGATCGGTTGGGCATTGCTGCGGTGGGAGCCTGCACCATTCACTTGGTTTGATGTACCCGTGTGAGTAGGACTTTGGAATGGAAGATCATTCTCGTTTGCTACAGTGCGCGTGTGACCATTCGGTTCTCTGATATGAGACCTGCAGGTTCGCGGGGCCATCTACAAAGCTCAAAAACCAGGTAAAAGACAATAAGAGATGATGCACACTAGGAGGAGAACTGATAGGAAATGGAATGAGGATTGGGTACGATGGTACATCCTCTTTATATTCTCAGAACTTCTTTGCACTAACTATATTTGTTAGAGATCCCGCTCTCCATGTCATACCCCCTTTCCCTACCCCCCACAAAGACAGATCTCATGAGCCGGCCACAAATTCATTGTCGTGGCTGCAATCGGGCCTTCACCCTGCACGGCCTTTCTCAACATGTCAACAGATCTCGGCATACACGTTGCCGTGCCTCGAAAAGTCATCCATTAGTCTCCAACCAAATTGCAACATCATGGGACCATGGCATGAGCTCCGCAGGTGGGAACTCGACTTTTGAACACCCCCCCCCACAAATGGTATCGTCTCATCCTTGCATGTGTGTACTGGCTAATGTGTGAACTCAGATGTGCGCCACACTGATGTTTCTGGCAATGTGGCACCCAGGGGACCTGCTGAACATGCAGCGTCCACTGACTTTGCACCTGCTGAAGACACCGTCGATGGCACTGCAGGTGCTGACAACGAGGAAGACACCGCTGATCCAGATGCTACTCACGATGCCGATCTCCTTGAGGCACTAAATCAAGACTACAATCCTGATCAAGACTACAATCCTGATCAAGACTACAATCCTGTGTCTGCCAAGCACGAACACCGACATTCTGAGCCAGAAGATCCATCACAATCAGTCAGATCAGGGTCATCAGACCCAGGGCCGCCGCCAGCTACTCACTTCGAACGCGGTGACTTAGAAGGTACCTCGCTGTTAACAGTTGACAACTTTCCACACGGCAACGCAGGAGCACCAATACCTGGTGCGCAGGAAGGTTTGCACATCTATCACTCCAGTCAAGAGGCCTTCCGGTCATCAGTTTGGGCACCATTTCACTCCCAATGTGACTGGGAGATCACGCAGTGGGCCAAAACACGTGGGTCGACATCATCTGCACTTGCAGATTTGCTTGCGATCCCGGAGGTAAGTGAGCCCCATTCATTCGTTAGCTTGTTACTAATTTAGCATGGAAGGTGGTTGACAAATTGGGATTATCCTATCGCACGCCTAATGAACTCAACAACATAATCGATAACGCATTACCAGGCCGCCCTCGATTCAAGTGCCAGAACCTGACCATTGCAGGTGAAACCCTCGAGTTCTATTACCGTGACATATTGGAGTCCATTCGGACCCTGTTTGGTGATCCTGAATTAGCACACAATCTCATTTTTGGTCCTGAACGCCACTACACCAATCGTGAGAGGACAAGCCGTGTGTACAGTGAGATGCACACTGGCGACTGGTGGTGGGCTGTCCAGGTGCGCTCCCTGTTCTTTCACATGTTTGAGTTCTCACATTGTGCCATAGACATCGCTTGAAGCACGACGACCAGGCACAACCGTCGTCCCGGTCATCATCTCCTCAGACAAAACCCAAATCGCGCTTTTCCGGACAAAGGCTGCATACCCGGTGTATCTAACCATTGGAAATATCCCGAAGGACATCTGGCGTAAGCCATCACGCCGCGCTCAAATGCTGATTGGCTACATTCCAACAGCATGCCTTGACGGGATTGGCAAGGCAGCTCGCCGGCGTGCACTCGGCAATATCTACCACTCTTGCATGCGGACATTGCTAGCTCCAATTGCAACTTGTGGCAAAACAGGGGTTGCCATGATGAGCGGAGATGGCGTTTGGCGTCGATGCCACCCCATTTTGGCCATGTTCATTGGTGACTACCCTGAGCATGTGATGAGTGTCTCACTGTTTAATCGCAACAGCGAGACCAAGGATCACGAGGAACAGGGTGGCTAACGTCGAACCAACAAGGAGATAAAACAAGGACAGGGAACAATGGACCACGAGTAACAAGACAAGGATGAGGAACAACCCAATGGTGGGAAGCTGCTCAGAAGACAGGAATGTACAAGTGGGGATGTCGCAAGTGGACAGTCTGAGGACTGTCTGTTACATTGCTCCAGCTTATATACCTGAATACATGGTCTGTGCGCACTTTAGGGGAGGCCCAACTCCGCTCCACGGGTGGGCCATGGAATACTCTAGAAGTGTTCTAAAGATAGCATGGAATGTGCTGGAAGGTTTCTAAGTATATCGTCCAATGGCATTAATCCCTGACAAGCTCCGCTCATCAGGTGATTGATCAAACAATCTTCGTTTACCGATCAACGGACTTTGTTTATCAATCAACAATCTTTTTGTTGATTGATCAACAAACAAGTCATGTGAGGTCATCTGACCTTTCGCTTGGTAAGTCCCAGTTCCGGACCGGGTCTTTCTTGAATAGGAAGGAAAGGATTATCCAATCCTTTCACGCACGTCGTCTTGGCTAGTTCCACTAGTCCAATACTTCGTATTCCTGGTTTGTGCGCGTGTTCCCTTGCGCATTCCTGAGTATTCCAGATAAGTCACGGACCGAGGCATAGGTTCGTGACAGTATCCCCTCTTTAAGGCCATGCTGCGCCGCAGCACTCTTAGATTACTTGGTCGGGGCGCCGAGGGGTTTCTGGTATGGAACTGGTGAACTAGGAGTGATGCATGTTTCATTGTGATGCAGGGAGCCATGAGTTTTTGGAATTAGGGTAGCCCTTCCACTTGATGAGGTACAAGATCCCTTTCTTATTGGGTGACACCTTGGACTGAAGTACTGTTTCGACTTCGTAATGTTCTTCTTCTCCTTGAACTATATCTGGAGGAGGTCTGGTGAAGTTAGGCCCATGCGCAGGGGTTTCCTTGTATGGTGATATCAGGGAACTGTTGGAAGACTGGGTGGATTCGCCATGACTTGGGTAGTTGGAGTGTTGCAGTTAACTCCCCATTGTAGATAGTACTTTTGAATGGACCATGCGTCTAGGGGCTAACTTGGCTTTAGGGTGCGTGTTGGAACATTGGTTCCTTCTAACCAGACTAGATCTCCTG